>JARGCV010000442.1:780000-805000 GCA_034064705.1 Bothrops alternatus | reverse complement strand
CCTCAATGTTTGTTCATCTAGCAAAAAAGCAGGTAGGGAGCAGCGCCACTTGGTGGCGTTGTGCAAAAGTGCAGCCTTCCCTTTCTTTTCAATAGCCCTTTTTGTTCTATAACTAATGCCTCTTAACATAACCTTATGACTAATGTTGTTTGCTTTAATATTGTTAAAGCGGACTGAATCTCTACCTCAGGATATGAAACTTTTACCTCAGGATCTCTGGTTAGGGACTATAAAAGATTGCACTAATAATGGGATGAAGTCAATTCAGAAGCGCAAACGAACAATATGAGATAGACTAGATACAGTAGATAGACCATATATAAGAGAAACACCAATCAAACAAAATGTATTCGGAGTATACTTGAAGATGGAAGGGAGGAGGGAAGAACGTTTACTAAAACAGATGTTTACAAAGATTAATACCTAATGTTGTATGCTATGTTCTAAGATGATGGTTTAGCAATAGGATCTTTGGTTTAATGTTGATCACATTAATATTGAACCAGATAAGAGAAACACCAATCAAATAAAGTGTAACAGGAGTATAGTTGAGGCTAGACGCGAGGAGGGGAAAAAGGCCTACTAATTCAGACGTTTTCAAAGACTAATACTTAGTATTGTATATCAGGTGCCATGATGATTGCTGCATATGTTTTTATGTTCAATGTTGATTGTTTTAATAAAAGAATTTTTAAAAAAATTGGTTTAAGTCTACCTATCTTCTGCAGTCACGACATAAACCTAAGACTGAAAACCAGGCTTGTCAGATGCTCTATTTTTTCTATCCTGCTCTATGGAGTAGAGAGTTGGTTTCTGACAGAAGGCCACCTGAAGAGACTAGAAGCATCTGAAATGTGGATTTGCAGGCAGCTGTATAAGCTGGATTGACAAGATCAGAAATGAGGAGGTGATCAGCCACCTGGGAAAGCCAAGGGAAATCATCAAAACAATTAAAAAAATGAAAATTAGAATATTTCGGACATGTGATGCGACACCCAGAAAAATACGGCATGCTCCATTTAATCCTCCAGGGAAAGATGGAAGACAAACAAGGTCCAGGCAGAAGAAGAACATCGTGGCTTCAAAATCTAAGGGACTGGTTTGGACGAAACTCAGCAGCACTTTTTCGTGCAGCTGCTGATAAAAACAGGATCGCCAACATGATCGCCAACGTCCGAGAATGGATATGGCACAAGAAGAAGAAGAAGTCCTATCTCCTCTACCTTTGCACTCAGGGGTCCCTGAACAATGTGCAACTCAGATTAAAAAAAAAAAAGAGTGAGCTTCAGAAAGAAGATTCTGAAGATAAATGTTGGGTTCACATAGGATAGGAGGATGGGAGAAGAAATCATAATGTGCTGGATGATGTCAACAGCACCAGGAGCCAACGTTGCAAGGTAGACCTTTACGACGCAACCAACACGAGCTATGAAAAAGATAACACTCCATACATCAAAAACATCTCAGAAACAACTAATGGACTATTGCAATCACATGGCATCACTTAGTGCACAAACCAACTAAAGGTCTCCAAAAGGAATGTGCTTCCATCCTTGATTGTGTGTTTGAATGTTGTATGTATGGCTCCTTGGTTTGTATGTTGTTATTGTTATTATAAATTTTTTATGTGTACCCATATTGTTGTTGTGAGCCATCCCGAGTCTCGGGAGAGGGGCGGCATACAAATTTGATAAATAAATAAATAAATAAACAAATAAACAAACAAACAAACAAACAAACAAACAAATAAATAAATAAATAAGTAAATAAGTAAATAAATAAATAAAAAATATTTTAGGTAAACCAAGAGACCCAGTAGCCTCAGAAGAAAAAAAAAAAACAGGAGTCATCTATAACCATACAGTGTAAGGACTGTAACAACCACTGTGTGGGACAGGCAGGCAGAAGACTAGCAGAGGGCATCCATGAACACTAAATAGCATTTTTTCACACTGATGACCGTTGCAGCGTCCCCACCGTCACGTGACCAAAATGCGGACACGGGGCAACTGGCTCGTCTTTACGGCGGCCGCCGTGTCCTCGAATCACGCGATCCTCTTTTGCCGGCAAGCAAAGTCAATGGGGGAGCCCGGTTCACTTAACAACCGTGGTACTGATTTAACAACTGCAGTGATTCACTTAACAACTGTGGCAAGGAAGGTCGTAAAATGGGGCAAAACTCATTTAGCCGTCTCACTTAGCAACAGAAATGTTGGGGGGGTCAATTGTGGTCGTACGTCGAGGACTGCCTGTAGCTTGCCTTCCCAGCACCGGTGGGAGTGAGCTCTTTCTCCTTGGTAGGTTCTTGATTCAGGTATTATGATCACTACATCCAAGAACGCTGATTGAGCACTACAGCTGCTGCTGAAACAGCCTCACGTCTCTCTCACTGCATCTCTAGCTTGGCCGTCTTACATTTGTGCAAGGTCGGACCTCAAACATCTTGTGCCCGCTTCACTCTGGGTGATGGATTTTCTGGCGCAGCAGGGGAGCTTCTGTTCTGAGGATGGCTTCAGAATGAATTTATGTGAGTCCTCTTCTTTCGATTTCATTTCATGTCTTTTTTTTTTTTTACTATGGAACGAATACGAATGGATGTAATGGAAAGAGCAAGATCATGAGAAAGAAAGAGACTCTAATAAAACCATCTATTCTGCAGAGAAATCTAGTCTTAGGAGCACTTTGTCCATAATAGTAGATAAGCACATCACATAATTCTTTTTCCCCTATTTCTTCTTCTCCCTCTCCTTTCTCCTCCCCTCCCTCTCCTTTCCCTTTCCTTCTCCTTTCCCCCTCTTCCTTTCCCTCCCCACTCCCTTTCCCTCTCCTCCCCTCTCCCTCTCTATCTCTTTTTCCCCCTTCCTCTTCCTCTCCTCTCCTTTCCCCTCCCCTTCCCCTCTCCTTTCCCTTTCCTTCTCCTTTCCCCCTCTTCCTTTCCCTCTCCACTTCCCTTTCCCTCCCTCCTCCACTCCTCCCCTCTCCCTCTCTATCTCCTTTCCCCCTTCCTCTTCCTCTCCCTCTCCTTTCTCCCTCCCCTCCCTCTCCCCTTCTTCTTTCCCCTCCTCTCCTCTCCTTTCCCTCTCTATCTCCTTTCCCCCTCCCCCTCCCCTCTCCTTCTCCTTTCTCCCTCCCCGTCTCCCTCCCCTTCTCCTTTCCCCTCCTCTTCCCTCCCCTCTCCTCTCTCTTTCCTTCTTCTTTCCTCTCTCCTCCCCTCCCTTTCCTTCTCCTTGTCCTTTCCCCCTCTCCCTTTCCCTCTCCACTCCTTTCCCCTTCCCCCTCTCCTTCTCCTTTCTCCCTCCCCTCCCTCTCCCCTTCTCCTTTCCCTATCTCCTCTCCCCTCCCTTTCCCTCTCCTTTCCCTCTCCCCTCCCTCCCTTTCCCTCTCCTTGTCCTTTTCCCCCTCTCCTTTCCCTCTACACTCCCATTCCCTTTCCCCCTCCCCCTCCCCCTCCCCCTCTCCTTCTCCTTTCTCCCTCCCGTCTCCCTTCCCTTCTCCTTTCCCCTCCTCTTCCCTCCCCTCTCCCTCTCTCTTTCCTTCTTCTTTTCCTCTCCTCTCCCCTCCCTTTCCTTCTCCTTCTCCTTCTCCTTTCCCCCTCTCCCTTTCCCTCTCCACTCCCTTTCCCCCTCCCCCTCTCCTTCTCCTTTCTCCCTCCCCTTCTCCCTCCCCTTCTCCTTTCCCCTCCTCTTCCTTCCTCTCCCTCTCTCTTTCCTTCTTCTTTTCCTCTCTCCTCCCCTCCCTTTCCCTCTCCTTGTCCTTTCCCCCTCTCCCTTTCCCTCTCCACTCCCTTTCCCCTTCCCCCTCTCCTTCTCCTTTCTCCCTCCCCTCCCTCTCCCCTTCTCCTTTCCCTCTCCTCTCCCCTCCCTTTCCCTCTCCTTTCCCTCTCCTTTCCCTCTCCTCTCCCTCCCTTTCCCTCTCCTTTCCCCTCCCTTTCCCTCTCCTTGTCCTTTCCCCCTCTCCCTTTCCCTCTCCACTCCCTTTCCCCTTCCCTCTCTCCTTCTCCTTTCTCCCTCCCCTCCCTCTCCCCTTCTCCTTTCCCTCTCCTCTCCCTCCCTTTCCCTCTCCTTTCCCTCTCCTTTCCCTCTCCTCTCCCCTCCCTTTCCCTCCCCTTCCCCTCTCCTTTCCCTTTCCTTCTCTTTCCCCTCTCCCTTTCCCTCTCCACTCCCTTTCCCCTTCCCTCCTCCTTCTCCTTTCTCCCTCCCTCCCTCTCCTTCTCCCTTCTCCTTCCTTCCTTCTCCTTTCCCCCTCTTCCTTTCCTCCCCACTCCCTTCCCTCTCCTCCCTCTCCCTCTCTATCTCTTTCCCCTTCCTCTTCCTCTCCCTCTCCTTTCCCCCTCCCCTTCCCCTCTCCTTTCCTTTCCTTCTCCTTTCCCCCTCTTCCTTTCCCTCTCCACTCCCTTTCCCTCCCTCCTCCACTCCTCCCCTCTCCCTCTCTATCTCCTTTCCCCCTCCCCCTCCCCTCTCCTTCTCCTTTCTCCCTCCCCGTCTCCCTCCCCTTCTCCTTTCCCCTCCTCTTCCCTCCCCTCTCCCTCTCTCTTTCCTTCTTCTTTTCCTCTCTCCTCCCCTCCCTTTCCTTCTCCTTGTCCTTTCCCCCTCTCCCTTTCCCTCTCCACTCCCTTTCCCCTTCCCCCTCTCCTTCTCCTTTCTCCCTCCCCTCCCTCTCCCCTTCTCCTTTCCCTATCTCCTCTCCCCTCCCTTTCCTCTCCTTTCCCTCTCCCCTCCCCTCCCTTTCCCTCTCCTTGTCCTTTCCCCCTCTCCCTTTCCCTCTCCACTCCCATTCCCTTTCCCCCTCCCCCTCCCCCTCCCCCTCCCCCTCTCCTTCTCCTTTCTCCTCCCCGTCTCCCTTCCCTTCTCCTTTCCCCTCCTCTCCCTCCCCTCTCCCTCTCTCTTTCCTTCTTCTTTTCCTCTCCTCTCCCCTCCTTTCCTTCTCCTTCTCCTTCTCCTTTCCCCCTCTCCCTTTCCCTCTCCACTCCCTTTCCCCCTCCCCCTCTCCTTCTCCTTTCTCCCTCCCCTTCTCCCTCCCCTTCTCCTTTCCCCTCCTCTTCCCTTCCTCTCCCTCTCTCTTTCCTTCTTCTTTTCCTCTCTCCTCCCCTCCCTTTCCCTCTCCTTGTCCTTTCCCCCTCTCCCTTTCCCTCTCCACTCCCTTTCCCCTTCCCCCTCTCCTTCTCCTTTCTCCCTCCCCTCCCTCTCCCCTTCTCCTTTCCCTCTCCTCTCCCCTCCCTTTCCCTCTCCTTTCCCTCTCCTTTCCGTCTCCTCTCCCCTCCCTTTCCCTCTCCTTTCCCCTCCCTTTCCCTCTCCTTGTCCTTTCCCCCTCTCCCTTTCCCTCTCCACTCCCTTTCCCCTTCCCTCTCTCCTTCTCCTTTCTCCCTCCCCTCCCTCTCCCCTTCTCCTTTCCCTTTCCTTCTCCTTTCCCCCTCTTCCTTTCCCTCCCCACTCCCTTTCCCTCTCCTCCCCTCTCCCTCTCTATCTCTTTTCCCCCCTTCCTCTTCCTCTCCCTCTCCTTTCCCCCTCCCCTTCCCCTCTCCTTTCCTTTCCTTCTCCTTTCCCCCTCTTCCTTTCCTCTCCACTCCCTTTCCCTCCCTCCTCCACTCCTCCCCTCTCCCTCTCTATCTCCTTTCCCCCTTCCTCTTCCTCTCCCTCTCCTTTCTCCCTCCCCTCCCTCTCCCCTTCTTCTTTCCCCTCCTCTCCTCTCCCTTTCCCTCTCCTCTCCTCTCCCTCTCTATCTCCTTTCCCCCTCCCCCTCCCCTCTCCTTCTCCTTTCTCCCTCCCCGTCTCCCTCCCCTTCTCCTTTCCCCTCCTCTTCCCTCCCCTCTCCCTCTCTCTTTCCTTCTTCTTTTCCTCTCTCCTCCCCTCCCTTTCCTTCTCCTTGTCCTTTCCCCCTCTCCTTTCCCTCTCCACTCCCTTTCCCCTTCCCCCTCTCCTTCTCCTTTCTCCCTCCCCTCCCTCTCCCCTTCTCCTTTCCCTATCTCCTCTCCCTCCCTTTCCCTCTCCTTTCCCTCTCCCCTCCCCTCCCTTTCCTCTCCTTGTCCTTTCCCCCTCTCCCTTTCCCTCTACACTCCCATTCCCTTTCCCCTCCCCCTCCCCCTCCCCCTCTCCTTCTCCTTTCTCCCTCCCCGTCTCCCTTCCCTTCTCCTTTCCCCTCCTCTTCCCTCCCCTCTCCCTCTCTCTTTCCTTCTTCTTTTACCTCCTCTCCTCTCCCCTCCCTTTCCTTCTCCTTCTCCTTCTCCTTTCCCCCTCTCCCTTTCCCTCTCCACTCCCTTTCCCCCTCCCCCTCTCCTTCTCCTTTCTCCCTCCCCTTCTCCCTCCCCTTCTCCTTTCCCCTCCTCTTCCCTTCCTCTCCCTCTCTCTTCCTTCTTCTTTTCCTCTCTCCTCCCCTCCCTTTCCCTCTCCTTGTCCTTTCCCCCTCTCCCTTTCCCTCTCCACTCCCTTTCCCCTTCCCCCTCTCCTTCTCCTTTCTCCCTCCCCTCCCTCTCCCCTTCTCCTTTCCCTCTCCTCTCCCCTCCCTTTCCCTCTCCTTTCCCTCTCCTTTCCCTCTCCTCTCCCCTCCCTTTCCCTCTCCTTTCCCCTCCCTTTCCCTCTCCTTGTCCTTTCCCCCTCTCCCTTTCCCTCTCCACTCCCTTTCCCCTTCCCTCTCTCCTTCTCCTTTCTCCCTCCCCTCCCTCTCCCCTTCTCCTTTCCCTTTCCTTCTCCTTTCCCCCTCTTCCTTTCCCTCCCCACTCCCTTTCCCTCTCCTCCCCTCTCCCTCTCTATCTCTTTTCCCCCTTCCTCTTCCTCTCCCTCTCCTTTCCCCCTCCCCTTCCCTCTCCTTTCCCTTTCCTTCTCCTTTCCCCCTCTTCCTTTCCCTCTCCACTCCCTTTCCCTCCCTCCTCCACTCCTCCCCTCTCCCTCTCTATCTCCTTTCCCCTCCCCCTCCCCTCTCCTTCTCCTTTCTCCCTCCCCTCCCTCTCCCTTCTCCTTTCCCTATCTCCTCTCCCCTCCCTTCCCTCTCCTTTCCCTCTCCCCTCCCCTCCCTTTCCCTCTCCTTGTCCTTTCCCCCTCTCCCTTTCCCTCTCCACTCCCATTCCCTTTCCCCCTCCCCCTCCCCCTCCCCCTCTCCTTCTCCTTTCTCCCTCCCCGTCTCCCTTCCCTTCTCCTTTCCCCTCCTCTTCCCTCCCCTCTCCCTCTCTCTTTCCTTCTTCTTTTCCTCTCCTCTCCCCTCCCTTTCCTTCTCCTTCTCCTTCTCCTTTCCCCCTCTCCCTTTCCCTCTCCACTCCCTTTCCCCCTCCCCCTCTCCTTCTCCTTTCTCCCTCCCCTTCTCCCTCCCCTTCTCCTTTCCCCTCCTCTTCCCTTCCTCTCCCTCTCTCTTTCCTTCTTCTTTTCCTCTCTCCTCCCCTCCCTTTCCCTCTCCTTGTCCTTTCCCCCTCTCCCTTTCCCTCTCCACTCCCTTTCCCCTTCCCCCTCTCCTTCTCCTTTCTCCCTCCCCTCCCTCTCCCCTTCTCCTTTCCCTCTCCTCTCCCCTCCCTTTCCCTCTCCTTTCCCTCTCCTTTCCCTCTCCTCTCCCCTCCCTTTCCCTCTCCTTTCCCCTCCCTTTCCCTCTCCTTGTCCTTTCCCCCTCTCCCTTTCCCTCTCCACTCCCTTTCCCCTTCCCTCTCTCCTTCTCCTTTCTCCCTCCCCTCCCTCTCCCCTTCTCCTTTCCCTCTCCTCTCCCCTCCCTTTCCCTCTCCTTTCCCTCTCCTTTCCCTCTCCTCTCCCCTCCCTTTCCCTCCCCTTCCCCTCTCCTTTCCCTTTCCTTCTCCTTTCCCCCTCTCCCTTTCCCTCTCCACTCCCTTTCCCCCTCCCCCTCCCCCTCCCATCTCCTTCTCCTTTCTCCCTCCCCCTCCCCCTCTCCTTCTCCTTTCTCCCTCCCCTTCTCCCTCCCCTTCTCCTTTCCCCTCCTCTTCCCTCCCTCTCCCTCTCTCTTTCCTTCTTCTTTTCCTCTCTCCTCCCCTCCCTTTCCCTCTCTTTGTCCTTTCCCCCTCTCCCTTTCCCTCTCCACTCCCTTTCCCCTTCCCCCTCTCCTTCTCCTTTCTCCCTCCCCTCCCTCTCCCCTTCTCCTTTCCCTATCTCCTCTCCCCTCCCTTTCCCTCTCCTTTCCCTCTCCCCTCCCCTCCCTTTCCCTCTCCTTGTCCTTTCCCCCCTCTCCCTTTCCCTCTCCACTCCCTTTCCCCTTCCCCTTCCCCCTCTCCTTCTCCTTTCTCCCTCCCCTCCCTCTCCCCTTCTCCTTTCCCTATCTCCTCTCCCCTCCCTTTCCCTCTCCTTTCCCTATCTCCTCTCCCCTCCCTTTCCCTCTCCTTTCCCTCTCCTCTCCCCTCCCTTTCCCTCTCCTTTCCCTCTCCTCTCCCCTCCCTTTCCCTCTCCTTGTCCTTTCCCCCTCTCCCTTTCCCTCTCCACTCCCTTTCCCTTTCCCCCTCCCCCTCCCCCTCCCCCTCTCCTTCTCCTTTCCCCTCCTCTTCCCTCCCTCTCCCTCTCTCTTTCCTTCTTCTTTTCCTCTCTCCTCTCCCCTCCCTTTCCCTCTTCTTCCTCCTCTCCCTCTCCCTCTCCCCTCCTCTTTATTAAATTTTCACATTGCCCAAGGCCCAGTGATTCCAGGTTGATCTCCAAACAAAAACACAGAAGCATAGCAGTAAAACAACACAAAGGTGAAGATAAACAAAAGATGGCAATCTAGACAACAAGAAGAGGCGTATGCCTGCATGACTTAGAAGGGGCTTCAAGGCCCTCTGACACACCTGTGGGGTAGGGGACTCATGTATCTCGAGAAGTGGGGGAGGGTGGAATGTCATTCCAGCAGGCAGGTATTCCTTTTCTTTTATTCCCACCCAGCAAATTCATTCCCATCCCTTATTTTATGTGTACTTTTTGATTTTTTTTTATTTTCGTGGCTGAACGTTTCTGGCAGTGATTGGACCAAAACAGCGGCAATGAGCACAAACAGCACCTTGGATCATCCAACTCTTGGGGTTCCTTTCCACGTTCATCAAGCCAACGCAAATCACCAGAAAAGGAGGAGAGTTGTGAGTCCTGTCTCAACCAAGCCCCTCTCTGTAGCTGAGCATTTTGATCCGTTGTGGCCAAGTAGATGCTACCAGGAAGTTCAAATGGAAACATACAAGTAACAGTAGCTCTCGACTTTTGACCTGTTATTTATTTATTTATTTATTTATTTATTTATTTATTTGTTTGTTTGTTTGTTTGTTTGTTTGTTTGTTTGTTTGTTTGATTAGATTTCTATGCCGCCCCATTCCAAGAACTCAGGGCGGCTCACAACATGGATACTCACAAGAAGAAATCTAGCATGAAAATACATTATAAAAACCCCTTAATTAAAAACCAATTATCCAAGACAGACAAACAAACATACATACACTGGCTGGGGCCAGGTGTTAACTGCCCCAGGCCTGTCGGCAAAGATGAGTCTTCAATAATTTGCGAAAGGCGGAGAGGGTGGGGGCAATACGGATCTCCGGGGGGAGTTGGTTCCAGAGGGTCGGGGCCGCAACAGAGAAGGCTCTTCCCCTAGGCCCCGCCAGGCAACACTGTCTGGCTGACGGGACCTGGAGAAGGCCGACTCTGTGGGCCCTAACCAGTCGCTGGGTTTCATGGGGCAGCAGACGGTCCCGTAAATAACCTGGTCCGATGCCATGTAGGGCTTTATAGGTCATAACCAACACTTTGAATTGCGTTCGGAGACCAATTGGCAGCCAATGCAGCTCACGGAGTGATTTCTAGGTAGGCCCAATACTGCTCGCGCGGCTGCCTTCTGCATTACCTGAAGTCTTCGAACGTTTTTCAAAGGTAGCCCCATGTAGAGAGCATTGCAGTAGTTGAGCCACGAGGTGATAAGGGCATGAGTGACTGTGAGAAGAGACTCCCGGTCCAAATAGGGCCGCAGCTGGTGCACCAGGCGAACCTGGGCAAATGTCCTCCTCGCCACAGCAGAAAGATGATGTTACCTAATGTCCATTCGAAGTTACCACGGGACATCCCCCAAAAAGCTACCTATGGCCCAACTCTAAAGTTCTGGTGTCTGCCCCCCCTCTTCAGTCACATGACTGCATTTTGACCATTCAGTGCCCTAGGGTGAAGTAACCATGATTTACAATGTTTTTGTTGTACTTATGTTCTGCAGAACAAGGGTCTTCCAACTTGGCCCTTTTGTGGACTTCAACTCCCAGAATTCCTCAGCCAGGCACAAGTCATAAAAGGGCCAAGTTGGAAGACCCCTGTTCTGCAGCAATGGAGATGCCCATGTGTATGGGAATTGGTCAGTAATACATGACCATCAGACTAATTTAGGAAATTACTTCTTTCCCTTTTAAAATGGTCCCATCGTTCAGTCTTTTTGTCTGCCTTCGGTTCCCAGCTGCATTTTCCTGTGTTTTTCACCATTTGGCTTCCTCTGGTGTCCCCGTGGAATCTTTGCTTCATGGCAAAAGGACGAAACTATTAATTTTTATTTTCTCTGCATCATGACACTAATGCATCTCCATTCTGTCTCTCCAAGGCATCTCATCTTCAGCGTCATTCTTAAAATGTCTGACTGCTGTGACCTTCTCTTCCATCCTTTCATGACTGCGCTGCCCATTGCTTCATTTAATTACATCATTTATACACCGTGAATCATACTCACTTCTACCGAATTGTTTAGAGAAGAAAAGTGCAGAACTGTATACAGTAGTCTAAATATATTTCGACCCTCGGTTCTTATAAGGACTTCATTTTCAAGGCAAATAAATGTGTAGCCTTTTCCCAAATATTCCTTAAGAAGAATTCTGCAATTTTTCACAAGTGGCTTTCCTTCCTTCCTTCCTTCCTTCCTTCCTTCCTTCCTTCCTTCCTTCCTTCCCTCTTTCCCTCCCTCCTTCCTTCCTTCCTTCCTTCTCCCTCCCTCCCCATCCCATCCTGTCCCATCCCATCCCGTCCCGTCCCTCTTTCTCCTTCCTTCCTTCCTTCCTTCCTTCCTTCCTTCCTTCCTTCCTTCCTTCCTTCCTTCCCTCTTTCCTTCCCTCCCTCCCTCCTTCCTTCCTTCCTTCTCCCTCCCTCCCCATCCCATCCTGTCCCATCTCATCCCATCCCGTCCCTCTTTCTCCCTCCCTCCTTCCTTCCTTCCTTCCTTCCTTCCCTCCCTCCCTCCCACCCACCCTCCTTCCTTCCTTCCTTCCTCCCTCCCCTTCCTCCCTCCCTCCCTCCCTCCCTTTCTTTCTTTCTTTCTTTCTTTCATTCATTCATTTTCTCTTTTCTCTCTTTTTCTTGGCTTCAAATCTCCTTCTTCTTCCTGTCTTCTAGGCAATATTCCCAGCCTTCCAAACAGAAGCCCAAACACCAGATTCTGTTTGTTTTCTTGTTGTTCTTCAGAACTTTGGTCAAGATAAGCCAGATATCATAGTTACCTGCATTTCTTTGAGCTGTCACTTTCCTTCTAATCTAGGTTTATCTGACAATACTGAAAAAGAGAGAGTCATGAAGGACTTTGATTGAACCCTGCCATCTAGTGGCAAAAAAGGAGACTTCTTCCAATCTAGGTTAGTTCCCATTACCTGTTTTACATTTCTACATTGAAGTGTGAAAAAGGACTAACATCCCATGAGCGTTTTGGAAAACCGACAGTGCATGTTTGATTAGCAAACAGTAGCTTTCTCCTCCTGTTTAATTTCTCACATAGCATGTAAGCATTGCTTGAGCAGATCTGCAGGATTCTTTGGGATGCTACACATCCTCTTCTCAACCTGTTTTCCTTGTTCCCTTCTGGGAGGAGGGGGCTCCGTGGTACCCGAAGCAGAACATCCAGATTCAGTCACAGTTTTGTTCCATACAGTAACAACCTTGTGAGCTCTTAAGCTTCCTCTTTCTGCTATGTACTCAAGATGGACTGTGATTAATATTTATATGTTACTTATATGTGGTGATAATAATAATAAAGTTGGAAGGGACCTTGGGGGTCATCTAGTCCAACCCCCTGCTCGGGCAGGAAACCCTATACCATTTCAGACAAATGGCTGTCCAGTCTCTTCTTAAAAACTTCCAGTGTTGGAGCATTCGCAGCTTCTGGAGGCAGGTTGTTCCACTGGTTACTTGTTCTAACTGTCAGGAAATTTCTCCTTAGTTCCAGGTTGCTTCTCTCCTTGATTAGTTTCCATCTGTTGCTTCTTGTCCTGCCTTCAAGCATTTGGAGAATAGCTTGACTCCCTCTTCTTTGGGGCAGCCCCTGAGATATTGGAAGACAGCTGTCATGTCCCCCCTAGTCCTTCTCTTCATTAAACTAGACATTCCCAATTCCTGCAACCATTTGACATATGTTTCAGCCTCCAGTCCCCTGATCATCTTTATTGCTCTTCTCTGTACTCTTTCTAGAGTCTCAACATCTTTTTTACATCGTGGTGACCAAATCTGGATGCAGTATTCCAAGTGTGGCCTTAACAAGGCCTTGTAAAGTGGTATTAATACTTCACATGATCTTGATTCTATCTGTAAGGACCCACCCCACTTTGCATCTTAAGAAGACAGAACTCTTGGAATATTTCTTCCAACAGGCATCCTTTATTAAGAGAAAATGGTTGCAGGCATTCTAGACAGGACTTGGGGGCCAAGCCCTATGGTTCAAGGTTTTAAGGGGTCCCCAGCAGCCCCACCCCACCCCACCATCTTTCCAGAGACAATCCCAGGCGTTACATTTCCAGCCCCTTTTTCCTCACTGCTGGTGGAAGGGAGACTTCAGAGAGGAGTAGATGAAAGCTGATGGCCCCGTTGTTATGTTTTAGTCCTTTTGGTGGTATCCACATTCAGTCCCTTTTGAAGTTGTACTGAAGGAAGTGAGGGCCATAAAGCCCCTTTGTTCACCCCCCTTCCCCTTCATCATATGACAGAATCCAGAGAGGGCAGAAATGGGGTTTTCCATAGTCAATAACTAGAGATGAAATATAATTGTATTCTGACACTATCCCTCTGTTAAGGGTGTAGGTATATACACATGCATGTATATGGCATGTCTATATGTGTGTTGTGTATGTGTACACTTTTGAGAGCAGCCACAGAATTTCATAATAAAGGTCATCTATTTATATGTTCTTTATTTGAGTCTTCTGTGGTCTTATGAAGAAGATTGTTTAGGAATCAAGCCTTAACTTTAGGAAGGTGACTTGAGAATTAGGGCCAGTTTCTCAACACTTGGGCTGAAACCCCTGAGTTGCTTAACAGGATGGCCACAATCTCTTTCTCTTAAGCTGTCTCTTGGCTATAAACTGGGGCCTCTGGAGTTTTATTTAGCTGCATAGAGACCTGGTGTATGTAACTCACAGTTACCATTCCCAAAACACCCAACACAGGAGCTCTGTGCTTCAGACTAGAGACACCACTGAAAGCTGGAAGGAGGCAGCAGACCGAAGTCCAAGCTTAGAAAAGTTGCAAAAAAAGAGAAGCAAAGAATGCTCCTGATATTTTTACGATATTTTTTTTAATTAAAGTTTACCATTATAAGGGTAAAAACTAATGCAAAGGGAAAAAGATAGAATAAAGAATTGCTGTGCAAAAGAAAGAAAGAAAAAAGGAAAGAGGGAAAGAGAAAGAGAAAAAAAGAAATAAATATTAAAGAAAAAGAAAATAAATATATAAAGGAGTGATTTCCCCTTCATCGCAAGTGTAAACAATTTTAATTGTTTTATATACACTTTTATTAAATATAAACAATTTTAGTGATTTATCTTCTCTTAAAGTACAACAAATGATCTCTTTTCCCAAATCTCTTATCTATAAAAAAATCCATAAAACCTTGTCATTCCAGTCCTAGTCTCAGCAAAAATCCATTCAGCATTACTAGAAATAATAACATATTTGTTTTAACCTTGATCAAATAAACCAGCTGTATATTCCTTCCTTTTGCTTCTCCCAATCTCACTTTTTTAGTCCATTTAAAAAAAACGTTGCACAGCTTGATTTCTGTTCATTCTTTCTTTGTCCTTCTCACAAGTTCCTTCAAATGCCTCTTTTGTCAATCCAGTACAAGAAAATTATCCAGGTCTCTGTCTTGGTTTGTTGTTTGTATATTTATTTATTTTATTTATTTATTAAATTTATATGCCGCCCATCTTGCTGTACAAAACAACTCTGGGCAGCTTACAAGTCATACAGCAATTGCCAGAATTGGAGATCTTAAGACTGTGGGTGTAGGTCTGACTCCGAGGGTGGAGTCAAATGCATCATCAATCTTGAGTCCCTTCACATCCACGGGAGTTGTAAATCCAGCCCATCTTGAATTCCATTGATTCTTATCTATCATCAACTTGCTTTGACTGTTAGTGGTTCAGATTTTTGTAGAAAGCATTAGGATACAATAAACCTATATTCTTTTGAACGGCCTGGACTTCCTGATTTCCTGGGCCCGACAATGGAAACTCATCTAAGCCAGAAACTAGTTGAGAAGCAACAGTTCAAACACATCTCCAAGCTCTTCTCTTATAAAACTGCACAATTGCCAGCATTTTCTCATCCACACATACCTGCAGATCCTCTTTGATTTTCTTCTATGGTTGCAAGATGGCAATGGTCCTATAGCTTTTTTTTCTGGCTCCGTGACTTCCACATCTGAAAAGGACACATGATGCTCCTCCTGATGTTTTCCTTTGGGACTGAAGTGAAACACTGGAATTAGGAAGGCTACTTGGTGTTGGAGAAGGATTATGCAAGAGAAGGTACATTCATACATCTCCCACATGGGTATAGGAGACCACCAGGCAGAGCCTGAGGGAAGGGTCAAATACATTATCAGTCTAGAGTTCCTTCTCACCCAAAAGAGATCTAATTCCAGCCCTCCTTGAATTCCATTGACTTTTATCTACCACTAATTTGCCTTAACTGTTAGTAGTTCAGATTCTTGTGGAGAGCTTTAGCATACATTAAACCTATACATTTAGTTGAACTACCTGGACTCCTGATTTCCTGTGAATACCCACACCAGTGCTCACTAAAACACCTTCAAAATTATTTGAAATTTAATTTTCTTAAAACTTAGTTCAAGTTTCAAATTATATTTGCTACCCACTTGGCAAAGAACTGCTAGTACTTCCTCCTCCTTGTTTCTCATTCCATGACCTTGGAACGGCCAGTGGCTCCCACAGGACCACACGAAGAGTAGTTTCAATTTCCCTTATTCCAGCCTCCCCACAGCTCCCCCACTGGCTATGGCAGCCTGGCGTCTGGCTAAGCATGGCTGGTGTAGCAGAATGGCAGTCCTGACAGCGGGATCCTATCCTAACAACCTTCACTCGCTGAATTCATAAGGAATTTTTATTTTACCTTGGACAGGTAAAAACCACGGCATAGGGCGGCATAGAAGTTAAATAATAATAATAATAATAATAATAATAATAATAATAATAATAATAATAATAATAATAATAATAATTTAAAAACAAAGCTTGGGCTGATGGAAATGAGAGAAAGTGCCCAGATAATAATATTGCTGCTTGGTGTCGGTGCAGTTAACTACTCATCTAAAGTCCAGGAATACTCATTGACAGATTAGCTGTCCCCTGCAAGGAGGGTTGCCTAGCAACTAGAGTCAGGTGGCAAAAGACATTGGTCCAGGCTGTGCAGAGCATCACTCAAGCCAGACATCTGGACCATTTTCATTCGTTCTGTTACAGCTTGATATCAGGCCTGGCTATTAAATTCTCTTCCCATTTACCCCATTCCGTAGCAGAAATAAGAAGGTTACACAAGTGGATTGATCTCAGAGAATGAAGAAGAGGCACAAGCAAAGAGACTCTCTCTCTAACAAACTCTACCCTCGACATATGTTATTCCCCAGCTTTAAATAACCCTCTTCCTCCTCCTCCTCCTCCTCTTCTTCTTCTTCTTCTTCTTCTTCTTCTTCTTCTTCTTCTTCTTCTTCTTCTTCTTCTTCTTCTTCTTCTTCTTCTTCTTCTTCTTCTTCTTCTTCTTCTTCTTCTCCTTCTCCTTCTCCTTCTCCTTCTCCTTCTCCTTCTCCTTCTCCTTCTCCTTCTCCTTCTCCTTCTCCTTCTCCTTCTCCTTCTCCTTCTCCTTCTCCTTCTCCTTCTCCTTCTCCTTCTCCTTCTCCTTCTTCTTCTCCTTCTCCTTCTCCTTCTCCTCCTCCTCCTTCTTCTTCTCCTCCTCCTCCTCCTCCTTCTTCCTCTTCCTCTTTTTCTTCTTCTTTCTCTCCCTCTCCATCTACTTCTACTTCTTCCCATCTGTCAAGGCAATGCTACAAGAGAGCAAGTTTGCTAGTTCTGATGAGTCCTTCCATCAGTTTATTGGTGCTTTCACTGGAGTAAAAATCGGAGATTCTCACCTCACCAGCTTCCATTCTTACCCCTTTCATACTCTACAGCCAACAACAAAAGATACAGGTAGTCCTCAATTTACAAACATTCAAAGTTACAATGGCACTGAAAAAAGTGACTTAGGGCTGGTCCTCAGACTTACAGCCCTGGGGATCCTGTGATTAAAATTCGGGTGCTTGGAAAACAGTAGGTATTTAAATTGGTTGTTGTTTCCCAGGTCCAATCAATCAAGCAGAATAGAGCTGGAAGGGACCTTGGAGGTCTTCTAGTCCAGCCCCCTGCTCAAGCAGGAGACCCTATACTATTTTAGACTGGTAGCTGTCCAGTCTTTTCTTAAAAACCTCCAGCGATGGAGCACCCACAACGTCTCAAGACAAACTGATCCAGCAGCTTTCCCAGCTGGCTTCCCCAAAAAAAGTCTATAATGGAAGGTGGATTTCTTTAATGACTCCATGATTCAATTAAGAACACTGGCACAAAGGGTCACGAATCAGGTGCGACTCGCTTAAAAACTGCCTTGCTGAAGGATGGAAATTTTGATTCCAATTGTCGTTGTAAAGACTACCTAATAAAAGTGAGACATTAAAAGGTTGAAATATGTGACTATGTGCCTTATCATCTGGGAAATAATCTATCAGGTTAGATATGCCCAATGGATCCAATGTTTCTTATAGCCATCATGACTTTACAATAGTTTGCAAGTGTTTGAAAACATTTCTGAAGATTTTGCTGCCATCTCTCTCTCTCTCTCTCTCTCTCTCTCTCTCTCTCTCTCTCTCTCTCTCTCTCTCTCTCTCTCTCTCTCTCTCTCTCTCTCCTCTCTCTCTCTCTCTCCCCCCATAGGACGGCCCGAACAATTACAGACAGTCCTTCATGGATGACCACAATTGAGCCCAAAATTTCTGTTGTTAAGCGAGACGGATGTTAAGTGAGCTTTGTCCCATGTTATGACCTTCCTTGTCACAAATCATTGCAGTCGTGAAATTAGTAACATGGTTGTTAAGTAATCTGGCTTCCCCATTGACTTCATTCCTCAGAAGGTCACAAAAAGTGACTGCATGACCCCAGGACACCGCAACCATCATAAATATGAATCAATTGCCAACCATCAGAATCTTGATCACATGACCATGGGGATGTTGCAATGGTCATAAGAGTGAAAAACGGCCGTAAGTTACTTTTTCCTACATCATTGTAACTTCAAATGGTGACTAAACGAATGGTTGTAAGCAGTGGTGGGATTCAAATAGGTGAACAACCAGTTCTCTGTGTGGATGCCACTTCCGGAAGTCCATTCTAGGCTTGGGCAACAAAAAATTAGTTACCGGTTCTGCTCAACTGGGGCGAACCAGCTGAATCCCACCACTGGTTATAAATCTAGGACTACCTGTAGTAAGGTGGGGAGAAGTTAATTCAGAGCATCATGCATGGCCCAATGGATCACTTAGCAAATGTGTAAGTTGATTCAACTACAACTTCCAGACTCAATCTCAGTTTGGTCCCTCCCTTCAAAAATCTTTGCTGGTTGAGCGTTATGTTTACAATGTGGGTAAATGCTATTTTGGGAGGAGTGGATTTCAGTCCCTTTTGTTTCTTACTTCATGGGCAGCTGCAAAATCTGAAGGGAGAAGAACCGTGCTAGGTCAAGGGTAGGCAACCTTGGCTCCTTTATGACTCGTGGACTTCAACTCCCAGAATTCCTGAGCCAGCATGGCTCAGCTTAGAAACTTCTCCCTTTCCCCTCAGCATGGTTGGCTCAGGAATTCTTGGAGTTGAAGTCCACGAGTCATAAAGGAGCCAAGGTTGCCTACCCCTGTTTAGGTAATCAAATGCCTTGATGAAGATGTCACACTGAACAATTTCGTACAAGGGGATTTGTGTGTCTGTTTAAGAAAACTTCCTTTAGGTTTTTTTTGGGGGGGGGAATCCTTTAGTGATTTGCAAGGAGAAGAAGAAGAGGAAGAATCTTTTGAGGATTAAAAATAGAGTCATGTGTTGGAACTGGGAAAAAAAAAACCAGACAGAAACTAATTTGAAGTAGGTCTGCTCAGTTAGTTCTCTAATTTTCAATCTGTTAAGCTGTCAGCTTTAAAGAAGATTTTTCTTTCCTCTCTTTTCTTTCTCCCTTGCCTTTCTTTCTGGATACAAAGAAGAACCCCGAATAAAACTTCAGCTCTGAATCAAAAAGGCAGGCATGAAAACTAAGGAATTAATTTAGCTCGCTTTTTCTTCTGGAAATGTCAAAGAGCTCCAGTTACATTTCTTAGCATTCGATTTCCTTACATTTTATTTGGCTCAACTCTCTGGTGGCTCTTTCCTCTCTCTGAATTTACTTTTCTGGAAAGATGTCTTCTTCTGTCTTTGCAAGCTAGCTTGACCTCCTTTGAAGTAAATGGAGTTTAAAAAAAATAAAGTATTAAATAATAAATAGTTAAATCAAGTAAATAAGGAAGGAAGGAAAAATGATGAGGAAACTCAGGTCTACATCTCCACCCCTGATGACTCATATTCCCCCCCCCCAAAAAAAAAACAATCTGGGTCCTCGTTTTATTGACCTCGGAAGGATGGAAGGCTGAGTCAATCTTTTTTTTTTAATTTTTAAAAATTATTTTATTAAAACCATCAACATTAAACATAAGTTCATATTAAAAAGCAATCATCATATATCCTGCAATACAACTCTAAGGATCAGTTTTTGTGAACATCTGGTGTAGTAAACATTCCTCACTCCTCACGTCAAGCCTCAACTATACGCCTGGTACATTTTATTTGATTGGTGTTTCTTTTATATATGGTCTATCTGCTGTTTCTAGTCTATCACCTATTGTTCATTCGAACTTCAGAAGTATATTCGTCTCAGTAGTGGTGCAATCTTTTATGATCCCTAACAAAAGATCCTGAGGTAGAAATTCAGTATCCTGAGGTAGAAATTCAGTACGCTTTTCCAATATTAAAGCAATCAACATTAAATCTGGGCTCATATTAATAAGCTGTCCTCATAAGGCCCGAAAATACAGCTCTTGTATATGGTCTATCTACATTCATACAATCAGCATTGAACATAAAATCATAGTATGCATCAATCATCATAGCACCTGATATACATCACTAAGTATTGATCTTTATAAACGTCTGGTTTGGTAAACATTTTTCACTCCTCACATCAAGCCTCAACTAAACGCCTGTTACAATTTATTTGATTGGTGTTTCTCTTTTCTATAGTCTATCCACAGTTTCTAGTCTATCACATATTATTCATCTCAGTATTACGGTAGTACAATCTTTTATGATCCCTAACCAAAAATCCTGAGGTAAAAGTTTAATAACCTGAGGTAAATCTTGTATATGGTTTATCTACTATATCTAGTCTATCACATATTGTTCATTCACGCTTCTGAATTAACTTCGTCTCAGTAATAGTGCAATCTTTTATAGTCCCTAACCAAAGATCCTGAGGTAGAAGTTTCATAACCTGAGATAGAAATTCAATCCGCTCTATCGATATTAAAGCAAACAACATTAAGCATAAGATCATATTAAGAGGCTTTCGTCATATAACCTAGGCATACAACATTAGGTGTTAGTCTTTGTAAACATTTGATTTGGTAAACATTCTTCCCTCTTTACGTCGAGCCTCAACTAAACGCCAGCCGCTGAGAATCAAACTGCCAAACTGCTGGCAGCCGGCAGTCAACAGAATTAGCCTGCAATACTGCATTTTAATCACTGCGCTTCCACAGCTCAGTCAGGTATACGTAGATACGTAGATAGATGTCTATCAACTATCTATTTTATCAATCAATCTATTTTATCTATCTTTAGTTAGCGAGCTGTCACAATGAAGAGGGGAACAACTTATTTTCTAAAGTGCCTAAGGACAAGACAAGAAGTAACAGATGGAAACTTACCAAGGAGAGAACCAACCTAGAACTAAGAGGAAATTTTCTGACAGTAACAACAATCCATCAGTGGAAACAGAAGCTCTGGGTGCTTCATCACTGGAGGCTTTTAAGAAGAGATTGGATGACCATTTGTCTGGAATGGTGCCAGGTCTTCTTCTTGGGCAGGGTGACCTCCAAGGTCCCTCCCAATTCTGTTATTCTGTATTCTGTATTCTGTATTCTGTATTCTGTATTCTATCTATCTATCTATCATCTATCTATCATCTATCTACCCACCCACCCATCCATCCCTCCATCCATCCATCCATCCATCTAGCTATCTAGCTATCTACCCAGCCACCCACCTATCTATCTATCTATCTATCTATCTATCTATCTATCTATCTATCTATCTATCTATCTATCTATCTATCTATCTATCTATCTATCTACCCGCCCACCCACACATCCATCCATCCATCCCTCCATCCATCCATCTATCTATCTACCCACCCACCCACCCATCCCTCCATCCATCCATCCATCTAGCTATCTACCCACCCATCCCTCCATCCCTCCCTCCCTCCATCCATCTAGCTATCTACCCACCCACCCACCCACCCACCCACCCACCCACCTACCTACCTACCTATCTATCTATCTATCTATCTATCTATCTATCTATCTATCTACCTACCTACCTACCTACCTTTCTCTCTCTCTCTCTCTCTCTCTCTCTCTCTCTCTCTCTCTCTCTCTCTCTCTCTCTCTCTCTCTCTCTCTCTCTCTCTCTCTCTCTCTCTCTCTCTATCTATCTATCTATCTATCTATCTATCTATCTATCTATCTATCATATATCTAAAATCCATCTAATCTTTCTATTTGGAGCTACAGGCCATAGCAGAAGAGGCTACCTCATGTAGCTCCAATAAATAGGATTTATCTTGTTGACATCTAACTGAATCCAGCCTTGGTCATGCCACCAAGAAGAGACAACAGAACAACCACACTCTTCCCCCACTTTTTTGATGAAAGTCACACCAAAAGCCAATGTGATTGGGGGCACTTGACAGTTGCCAGGATTGATCAGTCAGTTATTTACAGCCCATTTCTGGCATGTCCAGCTGTGCTTTTGATATGGATCCAAGGAAAATAAACTACAAGAGAAGTTGCAACTGGCCTTTAGAAGGCCCATGGAACTGTATTAAGCTCCTGGTTATTCTATTTCTCTTTTATAAAATGCAAAGAGGCTGAATAAAACTTCTGCAGATTTCAGAGAGCCTGGCTGGACTGTTAAGTGCCACTGATTTCCCTTAGAATAAGGCAGACTTCATTCCACCTAGCAATCCATCGTATTTTTGTTTAGTTGTGGCTTAGCATTTGCCTCACCTAGCCATTAATGCTTTAAAAGCTATGGTTCTTGACTTATGTTGGGTGAACCCAATAAAAGCGTGGCATCCCATGTATGTTTAAAGGATTGGGGTTTTAATCATGCCAGTGGCAGCTACTATTTTGACACTGATGACCCATCCCCTATTGTTCTGGTGTGGGGGGGATGTTTAATGTTTTTTTACTGTTTTTATTGTTTTTATTTTATTTAAAAAAAAAAAGATTAATACATGTTTTGAATTGTAAGCTGCCCAGGCTTATTTATTGAGATGGGTGGCTATAGAAATCAAATCAACCAATGAATGAATAAATAAATAAAATTGGAGATGAGAATGTTCTGATGAGTTGCTGATAAAAAGAAGAGACAAAAACAGAATAAATTAAAAGACGCCCACAGGGATGTCAATAAGGTTCCATGAAAATCCACAATACTGTGATAAATTACAGCGATCTCTCCTAATAAAGTATACTTTAGGAAGTCCTGATTCTGATCTGGACACCTTCCACCAGTAAGACTAGCAAGAATGTTTAAAAATATGTCAGATAGATGTTGGAAATGTAAACATAATATAGGCTCGTATTATCATATTTGGTGGACATGTGGGAAGGCAAAGGTTTATTGGAAAAATATACATATGTGGTTAGAAAAAATATTGGATGAACAGGTGGATTTTAAACCTGAACTCTTTTTATTAGGCATTATGCCTGAAAAGACTAATAAGCAGAAATTATACCTAATTCTACATATCCCCACAGCAGCAAGAATAATTTTTGCACAATATTGGAAAAATGAAGCTTTGCCACAAGAGGAAGAAATAATCAGGAAGATCTTGCAATGTGCAGAAATGGACAGATTAACCATGAGACTAAAAGACAAAGAAGATACAGACCATTATCAAATTTGGAACTTATTTTATACTTGGTTAGAGAAAAGAAGCAAGGATTAGGAATTGAATATGTATTAGTTTAGCAAATTTCAGACAACTTGTTGATTGGAAAAATTTACATATATGGGGGGGAAAAAATAAAAACTAATAAAAAAGATTGAAAAAAAGAAAAAGAAAATCCACGATACTGTGATAAATTACAGCGATCTCTCCTAATAAAGTATACTTTAGGAAGTCCTGATTCTGATCTGGACACCTCTCATCTCCTGCCAAAATGGGACTTTCAGCAGACTCTCCAGAGGTTCTGGCAAGGAGCCAGGACCGTCAATGAAGTGACTGCATGGTAGATATTATTCTGCAGTACAGAACAAAGTGGTCTCTGATTGACAACCACAATTGAGCCCAAAACTGCTCTTGCAAAGTGAGACAGTTGTTCAGTCAGCTTTGCCCCATTTTACAACCTTTCTTACCACAGTTGTTAAGTGAATCACTGCAGCGGTTGTTAGTAACACGGTTATTAAGTGAATCTGGCTTCCCCCGTGGAAAATCACAAAAATCACGTGGACCCAAGACACTGCGGCCATCATAAAGATCTGTCAGTTGCCAAGATTCCGAATTTTGATCACGTGACCTCAGGGATGCGGCAATAGTCGTTAAAGTGTGAAAAATGGTAATAATAATAATAATAATAATAATAATAATAATAATAATAAAGTTGGAAGGGACCTTGGAGGTCATCTAGTCCAACTCCCTGCTCAGGGAGGAAACCCTATATCATTTCGGACAAATGGCTGCCCAGTCTCTTCTTAAAAACTTCCAGTGTTGGAGCATTCACCGCTTCTGGAGGCAGGTTGTTCCACTGGTTAATTGTTCTCACTGTCAGGAAGTTTCTCCTTAGTTCCAGGTTGCTTCTCTCCCTGACTAGTTTCCATCCGTTGCTTCTTGTCCTGCCTTCAGGTGCTTTGGAGAATAGCTTGACTCCCTCTTCTTTGGGGCAGCCCCTGAGATATTGGAACACTGCTATCCTGTCACCCCTCGTCCTTATCTTCATTAAACTGGACATACCCAATTCCAGCGCCGTTCCTTATATGTTTTAGCCTCTAGTCCCCTAATTATCTTTGTTGCTCTTTTCTGTACTTGTACAAGCCATTGTAACTTCAAACAGTCCCTGAATGAAAGGTTGTAAGACAAGCAAAGATGCAGATGCAATTTCCAGAAATTTGAATAAGGTGGATGAGATGGATAATTCCATTCTTTTGCTTAGTTCACACATGACCTGAGAATCTTGAGCCGGTCAAGCGAGGCAATCCAAGCTATTGTGATGATAATCTGAGGAAGGAAAATTGAGTACATTTATATATTTATATATATATAATATATATATATATATATATATATATATATATATATATATATATATATATATATATATATATATATATATATATATATATATATATATATATATATATATATATATATATATATATATATATATATATATATATATATATATATATTCAAATTTATATGCCGCCCTTCTCCTAGGACCCAGGGCGGCTTACAACAACAATACAATTACATGTGAGGAATTTAATAATAATAATCAACCATCCAATCCAAAAACACATTCAACACATGCATACAACATGCAATCACAATCAAACACACCATCAACAATGGAGGCACGTTCCTAGGCCCGGGGACAGAGCACTGTTCATACACCCCAAGCCTGTTGGCATAAATAGGTCTTCAATAATTTCCGGAAAGCTAGGAGGGAGGAAGCAATGCGGACCTCTGTGGGAAGTTGGTTCCAGAGGGCTGGGGCAGCAACAGAGAAGGCCCTTGTCCTAGGACCCGTCAGATGACATTGCCTAATAGACGGGACTCGTAGGAGGCCAACCCTATGTGCCCTGACCGGTCGCTGGGATTCATGAGGCAGAAGATGGTCCCACAAGTAACCTGGTCCATTGCCATAAAGGGCTTTATAGGTCATAACCAACACTTTGAATTGTGTTCGGAGACCAATTGGTAGCCAGTGCAGCTCACGGAGAGCTGGAGTAATATGAGCATGTCTTGGGAGACCCAAAACAGCTCGCGCGGCTGCATTCTGGACAACCTGCAGTCTCCGGACATTCTTCAAAGGTTGTCCCATGTAGAGAGCATTACAGTAGTCAAATCTCGAGGTGACAAGGGCATGAGTGACTATGAGGAGTGACTCCCGATCCAAATAGGGCCGCAACTGGTGCACCAGGCGAACCTGGGCGAATGCTCCCCTCACCACAGCCGAAAAAATGGTGTTCTAAACTTAGCTGTGGATCGAGGAGGACACCCAAGTTGCGAACCCTCTCCAAGGGGGACAAAACTGCTCCCCCCAGGGTAATGGACGGACAGTTAGACTCGTCCTTGGGAGGCAGAGCCCATAGCCATTCCGTCTTGTCGGGATTGAGTCTGAGCCTGTTGGCACCCATCCAGACCTCAACAGCCTCCAGGCACCGGTTCATCACTTCCACTGCTTCGCTGTAATTACGCGG
>JARGCV010000442.1:512500-777500 GCA_034064705.1 Bothrops alternatus | reverse complement strand
TGTGCACACCACATGTCTTTTCTCTTTCTTTTTCTAGATCAGCTAGCATTCTGCCACTGCTGAGCAAGATGTCTTACAATGGGCCCCCGACACTCTTTATCTCAATTTTTTTTCTACTTTGAACTTACCACTTTCCCTCTCCTATGCGTGGGTGTTGGCATTCAGGTTACCCATGGATCAGCACTCAAAAAAACCTGATTTGGATGACAGCATACACTTCAGGACTTGAAATAATGTCATACCAGATCTGTCATTTTATATTTCCCAGCAGTTCCAATTAGGCTTGGAAGGAGCTGAATGTCTAGGCAGCCTTTTGTTGTTGATACAGCCTGGGCTGTGTGCATATCATTTATTTCAGTCTTTCAAGAGCACCAGGTGATACAGGCTAGAGGATCCTACAGTTAGCGGCAGTCTCAGCAGTTGTGACATTTTAGATTCTTTATTTAATAGAACAACCAAGACGTTGCAAATGGAAGAGAAAAACAGAAAAATGATAGAAAAACAGACAGCTAGATGGCACAGATATAGATATAATTCATAGCATTGAGATCCTGTGGGACTTCCAGATTCAGATGGATGTATACTTTAGCTCAATGTGTATTATTGCAAAAGTAATAACAAAAATCCCTGTTGGTCGATTGCAAAAGGCAGCTTTACTCAGAACAGATTTCATCCTGTGACAATGCATCAATATCTGCCTATCCCAGGTACTTGGGGAGAATAGAATAGAATAGAATAGAATAGAATAGAATAGAATAGAATAGAATAGAATAGAATAGAATAGAAGACAGGATGTAGGAATAGAATAGAATAGAATAGAATAGAATAGAATAGAATAGAATAGAATAGAATAGAATAGAATAGAATAGAATAGAATAGAATAGAATAGAATAGAATAGAACAGAATAGAATATAGAATAGAATAGAATAGAATAGAATAGAGAATTGAATGCAGAATAGAATAGAATAGAATAGAATAGAATAGAATAGAATAGAACAGAACAGAACAGAACAGAACAGAACAGAATAGAGTGGAACGGGACCTTGGAGGTCTTCTAGTCCAGCCTCCTGCTCAAGCAGGAGAACCTATACCATCTCAGACAAGTGACTGTCTAGCCTCTTCTTAAAAATCTCCAGCGATGGAGTGCCCACGATTTCTGGAGGCAAGCTGTTCCACTGGTTAATTGTCCTCACTGTCAGGAAGTTTCTCCTTAATTCCAGGTTGCTTCTTTCTCTCAATACATGGATACAAATGCCAGATCCAGTCTAAACAACCTGGCTGACTGGGGCAGGAACCATAATTGACAAAATCACCATTAGTCGATTGCAAAAAGCAGCTTTACTCAGAACAGATTACATTCTGCAATGAGATCTTTGACATCATCAGACATCAATATCTGCTTATCCCAGGTCCTTGGGAAGGACTCGATAGGTGGAAAAATTCCAACTCCAGTCTGAACAGCTGGATGATTGTGCAACCGACCATAAAACCCTAACCCTAACCCTAACCATAACCATAGCCATTGTAATACTGTAACAATAACAATTCCCAACCCCCCCTGTATATACATTTTCTAAATAAACCAATAAGGTTGAGCTTAATTTGAAGGAGACTTTACCTTTTCAACGTTTTTGAATAATCAGTTTTGGTGATCATTGGGGCATGGAGACCACAGCAATTACGTTGATGGAAATTGGTCTTCTCCTGGCTTATGTTGTGGTCAGTTGGGGGGGGGGGAACGGTCGCTTCAAATGGGCACTTTGAACAGTCGCTAAAAGAACGATTGTAACTCAAGGACTACTTGTAACTGATCACTCATGGAATTCAAAGATCCTTGTGAGCCCTGATGAATGGAAGAGTTTATGTAGGCTGAGCTTCTGCTGATAGGGTTCTACTGTAATGCATTGAGTGGGATAGAACAGCAGAATTGAAGGGATCTTGGAGATCTTCTAATCCAGCCCACTGCTCACGTAGGAGACCCTATATACTATTCTGAACAAATGACCGCCCAATCTCCTCTTTTGGAGGAAAGCTGTTCCACTGATTAATTGTTCTCACCGTCAGGAAATTTCTCCTTAATTCTAGACTGGATCTCTCCTTGATTAGTTTCCACCCAATGTTTCTTGCATGTCCAAGAAAAGAAAAGAAACTATAAATATTTGCAGAATATGCAGCGGGTGACTCCATTTGTGATTATATTATTTAAAAATGAAACTAACTCTCTACAACCTTCCTTTTTCCTTCCCTTTTTTTCTCCCCATTATTCACATAACTTGCCTTCTTTGTAACATGCTACTATTGTTTTTCTTCCTCATCCACTGCCTCTCCTTCACCTCTTGGACATGTTCTGTTTCCTTCAATGAATTGGGTCTTGCAAATGTCTTCCTGTTCACATTTATAAGCCAATGGTGATAAGATAAGGTAAGGTAAGGTAAGGTAAGGTAAGGTAAGGTAAGATGAGATGAGATAAGACATAAGATAAGATAAGATAAGATAAGATGAGATGAGATGAGATGAGATGAGATGAGATGAGATGAGATAAGATAAGATAAGATAAGATAAGATAAGATAAGATAAGATAAGATAAGATAAGATAAGATAAGATAAGATAAGATAAGATAAGATAAGATGAGATTGTCATTTTTTTTACTGTGGGCACAACAGCACACATCAAAAATAAAATTTAGTTGCCCGCGCTTAAAGTGAAACACATACATGACACACACCTAAACATACTATGAACAACTTATGTGTAGACCCACATTCCTGCATATACATAGCAAATGAATATTAAATACTGTCCATCTTGAATATATAACGGGAGGAGGAAGCTTGAGAGTTCGCAAGGTTGATGCTGTATGGAATGAAACTCTGGCTGAATCTGGATGTTCTGCTATGGATACTACGAAGCCCACTCCTCCCAGAAGGTAACAAGGAAAACAGGTTGTGAAGAGGATGTGTAATGTCCCAGATAATTTTACGGACCTTGCTCAAGCAAAGCTTCTCTGCCACGTCCTGGACAGAAGGGAGGGAACTGCCAATAATCTTTTCTGCCGTCCTCACCACTCTCTGGACCGCCTTCCTGTCCGAAGCAGGGACGCTTCCATACCAGACTGTGATGCTGTATGACAGGACGCTCTTGATCGTCCCCCTGTAGAAAGTGGTCAGGACAGGGGAAGGAAGATGTGCTTTTCTCATGCGACGCAGAAAAGGCGCTAGTGTCTCACTGCTGAGTGACCAAGCCAGCCTACTCGTTAGCTGCACACTTAGGAATTTGATGCTGGTAACCATCTCCACAGGTGAATCATTAATGCTGACTGAGATGGAGAACTCCAGAACCTTTTTTTTAGAGAATTCTATGCATTTTTATTGCATGTATTTATATTTCATAGGGGCTCTTATGTCAACGTTCTGACCGTTTTCATTCTTCCTACTGTCTTGTTGTTCTTTGGGTTTTTTTATGGGCTATCCTGAAATTGCCTTGCAGACCTCCAAATTTCCAAGCTCATGCTTTGCCAAGTGATGTCTGAATTTCTGTTTGTTTCTTTATTTACAGAAAAGCACTTGACATGTATACAACTCTAACAATGTAAGTGCTCATAACCTCGTGATTCTCACTTGAGTGATCAACAGAATGCTGGTTGGCAAACAAATAGACTCTTTCCCTGCCTCTTAAAAACACAAACACAGAGACACATAGAAATGTGCAAAGGTCAGTGTTTGAAGCAGATGGCCAGAAGAAAGAAGTAGAGGTGGGTGGATGTCTGTTTTAATCGCAACGCTGAAATCTGATTTTTCAAGGTTCAGAAAGGGATGCATTCTCAAATAAGTTAACACTTTGCACTAAGCCATGGTTTCATCATGCTCTGTGGAATAATTTCTCTTGAACTGCAATTCTCCTGATGTCTTTACCATTGATCAGTGTGGCTAAGGCTCACAGGATGTAGAGTTCACCAAAATTGGAAGAGTTACCCATCACTTGTCCATAATCTAGTGGACATTACCTGGCATGGACTTTTTTTTCCTTTGAAAATGTTTTGAAAAACTGAAGAAGCTGCTTGGATGAGAAGCAAAATGTTTTCAAAGGAAAAAAAAACCAAGAAAGTCCAGTTGCCTTTTGGAAAAAACACCTTTGGGAAAACCATGACCTGGATGATTGAGAATCTCCATAGACACTTAAAAGGGCCTTCTTAGTCCAGCATGTTGTTTTTCTCAATGGCTAACCAGATTCTTTTGGGCTGCTCCCAAAGAGGCAATGTAGATCTCTGCCTCTCCTGAACTTATTTGGAGATGCCTGGTTCTAACCTGGAGACGACAGTTGAATCTTCAGAATGAATAGCCTTTGACAGAGCTGTCCTCTAGGAATTTAATCAACCTCCTTTTAAATCTACCCCAGTTAATAGCTCTCACCACATCTTCTGGGGAATGAATTCCACTAGGTGCTAAAAATTTCCATTGGAGCTTCTATCACAGATAACATCAACAAGTCGGCATGCTTTATCCAACTCCCCAATCACCGAGGAGTCTCAATGTTAGAAAAAGAAATAGAATTAGTTCTAGTTTATCCGCTGGCTTTTTATCTAGTTATTCAGTCCACAAAGAAATCCAGGGTGTAGAAAGAGTTAAAGCAAAAGCTTGTTGAAACTTTGCCACAGAGCATCTCTCTCTCTCTCTCTCTCTCTCTCTCTCTCTCTCTCTCTCTCTCTCTCTCTCTCTCTCTCTCTCTCTCTCTCTCTCTCTCTCTCTCCCTCTCCCCCCCTCTCTCTCCTTCTGATGAAACATAGCTGCGTGCAGAGAAAGAAATCTGTTCGTCTCTCTACTTCTAAAGAAAGGAAAGACAAGAAGCAGTGGGTGAAATCAGCTCTCAAGTCAGCTGTCTGCAAGGCAGATGGATCTGTCGCCATTCCTTTGCCTCTGAAGGAGAATGTGCAGCCCAGCTGGAGAAGTGAGACAGCTAAGGGAGTGTCCATTTGTGTCTATCACACTGGGAAACACAAACATTCAGAAGGAACTCTACTTCAACTGTGCTCTCTCCAGAAAGTCAAATTTTCTGGATCTAGTAGCTCAACAGCAAAGATCTGACGGGTCTGGACGAGAAGTGTCTCCAGGACAATCTGTAAGAAGATACCTCTCTAATAGTTCCTAGGTAGGGTCCTTCAGCAGTGAAACCTTCTCGGATTCCATCCAGCAGCGAAAGGTAATGGGTTACACTTCTTAAAATCTTCTCTCTCTACTTAAAAAGTCTTTCAGCGCGTCTTAGGTTTGCCTGTGAAAGAGAGGCAGTGAGACACCCATCTGCCAAGGAAAGGAGAGAAATGAATACTCTTTCTCAAGAGATTTTTAAAAAATTTTAAAAGCATGCATTAAAATATCAGTTTCCTGAACTGGGGACGGGGGGAAAGGTTATAAGCCAGTTATACCCAGTTAATTGATTGCAGTGGAAGGTTTTAATCCAAGCAACGGAGCGGGACAGCTGGCTTCGTGTTCAAAACCTCTTGAAATCATATTGCATATTGATCTGTTTTGTCTGAAGTTTTTTTTTTTTGAGATAACCAGGGCTAAGCCTCTTTTAATTTTAGCCCTACACCATTGCTTGCTCACTCTTGCACTTTTAGTCTCCCATTCTTGCATTTACACAGACCTCTCTTTCTCTCTCTCTGTACACACACACACACACACACCACAGACTTGGGTAATTTGCTTAGAAAAGTTAATGTCCAATCTTTTTGGGGAGCTTAGGAAATGCGCTCATCCAGAACTTCGAATGAGAAAATTTAATGAAGTTTCTTTGCCGAACAGAATGCTTGTCACTCAATCTCCGAAGCTCTGAATTATGAAGAAAACTTACAGTGGAAAATTGGATCAGGAAATAATTTAAACTCTGCAATTCTTTTAAAAAAAAGCCTTTTGGGGTTTCAGCCTCAGACATTCAATACTTTGCTGACCTAAAATCTGAACAATGTCCATTGTGCTCCAATGCACTTTATTAAGACATAGGGAATCTAAGAGATCTAGTTAACTTTACTGGTAATCTTGATTCCCCCCCGCCCCGTCTTCTTTTTATCCTCACAACAGTCTTCTGTGGTGGCATGTTAGGTTAAGAAGAGTGTAATAGTGAGCATTTTCTGGAATACCAGTGGTCATTTTCTGGGGCTAAACTATACATGGGCTATGGCAATAAAATGGACAAGATCAGCAAATAATTAAAACGATCATTAGAATACAGAGGTCATCGGGCGTTTATTTTTGGGTATGTCTAGTCTGGGGCTGTCACAAAGAAGAGCGTGGTCAATTTATTTTCCAAAGCACCAGAAGGCAGGACAAGAAACAATGGATGGAAATTAATCAAGGAGCGAAGCAAACTAGAATTAAGGAGAAACTTCCTGACAGTGAGAACAATTAACCAGTGGAAGGGCTTGCCTTCAGAAATTGTGGGTGCTCCATCACTGGAGGTTTTTAAGAAGAGACTGGACAGTCATTTGTCTGAAATGGTATAGACTCTTCTGCTCATTGGACTAGATGACCTCCAAGGTCCCTTTCAACTCTGTTATTCTATCGTATGTTACATTATTCTATGTTTTATTAAAGAAGCATTGGTGGTAGGCTTATTCTCAATATATTTAGCCTTGTTTCTTCCTATGGTTAAATTAAAAGTGATAATTTGACCACCAATTTTGGAGGAAATAGATTCTTAAGTGCTGTTTTCTCCTCTTCTTTCCATCTTTTTAATCTCTGTCTTCAAATTTAGAAGTGTCCAATAGACATTGATTAGGGCCGGGGCGTTTGGTTTGTAATCATTGCTTCACTTGAACTCCTGGTGAACAGTCTTCCTACCAGGCCACCTAATTTTCAGAAATAATATTTGTAATGAAACTTCTGCTGTCGCAATAATAGCCTTTAAGGCTGAGATGCGAGCCTCTTTTTCAGGACATTCAAACAGTCCTTATTGCAGTTATATAATATGGCTTACCTGGCTGAAAGTGGAGCCTCGTTATTTTTAATGGCTTCAGGCTGGGGACGAAGGGGTATTTAATGTGAGGTCCTGCAAATAGCAACAGCACTTAGACTTATATACCGCTTCATAGTGCTTTACAGCTCTTGCACTCTCTCTGAATCAGAATCTTGCCCCCAACAATCGGGGTCCTCATTTTACCAGGCTCAAAAAGATGGAAGGCTGAGTCAACCTTGAGCTGGTCAGGATCGAACTCCAGACTGTGGGCAGAGTTTGCCTGTAATATTGCATTCCAACCACTGTGCCACCACGGCTCTTCCAAATACTCATGATTATAAGCTGGTGGTGTTTGGCTTTGGTGTTCGAGCATAGTCAGGCAGAAAGGGAATGGAGTGAACTTCAGCTTGGAAAAGGGGAAAACAAACCTACAAAAAGAAAACTAACGTAACTTACAACCACAATTGGGGCCAGAACTTCCATTCTTAAGCAAAGAAGTTGTTAAGTGAGCAGTATCCAATCTTGCAAACGTTTTGTGCTATGGTCATTAAATGAATCATAGCAGTATTTAGGTAAACCACATGCCTGATGAGCAAATACGACTTGCTCCATTGACTTTGCTAGTGGGAAGCTTAGAACAGAACAAAGCAGAATAACAGAGTTGGAAGGGACCATGGAGGTCATCTAGTCCAACCCCCTGCTCAGGCAGGAAACCCTATACCATTTCCGACAAATGGCTGTCCAGTCTCTTCTTAAAAACTTCCAGTGTTGGAGCATTCACTGCTTCTGGAGGCAGGTTATTCCACTGGTTAATTGTTCTAACTGTCAGGAAGTTTCTCCTTAGTTCCAGGTTGCTTCTCTCCTTGGTCAGTTTCCATCCGTGGCTTCTTGTCCTGCCTTCAGGCGCTTTGGAGAATAGTTTGACTCCCTCTTCTTTGGGGCAGCTCCTGAGATATTGAAACACTGCTATCATGATACCCCTAGTGATATGGCTGGGAATATCACAAAAATATTTGTTTGTTTGTTTGTTTTCTTACTTACTTTACTTACTTATTTACTTAACTAATTTATTTATTTGCTGCCCATCTTACCACATGATAACTCTGGGTGACTTACAATATTAAAAGATAGAACTGTGTAAAACATAATAATATAAATACAATACTATATATATATATATAAAATCAACCCAGCTAAAAAGATGAGGAGGGAGGGAGGAAGTATGATGCAAAGGGAAGGTGGGATCTGTTGTTAACAACCCCCCCAGCCCCCCCAATCAAACACCCCCCAATGTGAAACGTCTCCTTTAGAGCCCCTAACAGTGCCAGTTCTTTAAGCTCTTATGGAAAGAAAGGAGAGTTGGAGTTGACTTTACTCTGGGGCTTAAGATGTTCCAAATGGCTACTTCATGACCTCAGGATGTTGTAACCATCATAAATAAATGTTGATCACGTGAGTGCGAGGATGCTGTCGTTAGTGGAAGGACCAGTCGCAAGTCACTTTTTTCAGCGTTGCTGTAATGGTCACTAAACCAATGGTTATAGGTCAGGGCTACTTGTATTTCATTAGCTCTGTGTCCAGGTCCATGATCAAAAAGTCAGCAAAACAAAAAAATAGACAATCTTGGGTATCCTGAAATTAAAACAGAAAAACAGAAGCTGCCCAAGTGACAGCAACAGAAGTCTTCTTCGTGTGGTCCCTTTAGCCTTTAGAGAGAGGTTTTCGTCTGTCTAAACCAGGGGTAGGCAACCTTGGCTCTTTTATGACTTGTGGACTTCAACTCCCAGAATTCCTGAGCCAGCATGGCTCAGCTTGGAAACCTCTCCCTTTCCCCTCAGCATGGCTGGCTCAGGAATTCTGGGAGTTGAAGTCCACGAGTCTAAACCAAGGGGTCTCAAAACTTGACAATGTTAAGACTTGTGGACTTCAACTCCCAGAATTCCTCAGCCACTCATGTTGATTGGGGAATTTTGGGAATTGGAAGTCCACATGTCTTAAAGCTGCCAAATTTGGAGACTCCATGCCTAAATCTATATGTTTTTACCACCAAGGGTCTTCTATAATACAGCACACACCACATGTTGGACACCATCTACCAAATTCATGGTCGGCATAGTTGAAAAAAGCAAAATGGGGCAGCTTTGATAGAAAACAATGGGAATCACTTCACTCCATTCCAATGATTCACAAATTTCTCACTATCCATACAATAATTCTGTGTTGTTTTTATAGTAGATTTGAGATTGTTGACATAGGCTCAGAGCATCAGGCAAAGGAAGGAAAGCCTTAATATAAAACTCAGAGTTTTTACAATATAACACTGTTTTTGATTTATGATGTTAATACTGAATGAAGAAGGAGCTACAACTAGAACAGCACAAGTTTATTAAGTAGCCAACTGGAATTGTCAGCAATTGTGAAGCAGTCCATTAGAAGTGGGAAAATGGAGAACCACTGCATAACATGTCCCTTAATTAACTCATGTCGCACAATATAGAAATAAAATATGGTACAAAGGTTTGAAATTAAAAGTTGAAAAAAGCATCACTGTCATTGCTCACCCTGAACTTAACTAATGTTTACTTTTCTGATGAAGACCAAAGATTCTGATGAAAGCCAGCCCAATACTGGTATTGACTAAGCCTTCTGTGGATATGTCATTAGTTGTGCAATGCTGTTGACTGAAAATCCCTTGCAAAGCTCAGGTGTGTGTTTTTCTTTCAAGGAGATATGAGTGATGATGATGATCTGAGTCTTCTATTTCACAGAGCAAGCAAAGCCTTGGGAGAAGATGAAAGAGCTTTCCTATGCAACATAAAGATTTATAGTGCCCCCAAAAATTGATCTCATACTCCAATGTATGAATCCAACAAGAACTCCTTTTGGGGACTGTGTAAAAAAGTAGCAACGTGTTTATGAGTGAGTGGAGGAGAATGGACAAGGCCTGAGTAAGCAATGACTGAACTTGTTTTTAGACACCATGGAAATCTTACTGGCCGTGCTCACCCACACCCAACACTGGCTACAGAAGCAGCAACCGCAGATAAATATGCTAACTTGTATATGTACGTGGGGCTGTTCCTGACCCTGCTAGCCATCCTGCTCATTCTTCTGTTCACGATGCTCCTCCGCTTAAAGCACGTTATATCTCCCATCACCACATCTCCAGAGAGAACGGAGAACACCCAGGAGTTCACAGATGTGGAAATGCATACCAGGATTCCCAGCCCTTAAAAAAAATGGGACATAACAGGTTGCACAGAAAGGACATGTGAAGATGCATCTTTTGGGTCACTGGATGAAATGTGGGGACGTTGTCCACCGTTGGCCCAGCTGAAAACTGTCCAGGCAACTCAGGCTTCGGGACAGCTGAAGGCTGCAAGGCTGCAATGGACAGAAGCAAACCTTGGGAGACGATTATGGAGGCAAACAATAGACACGGGTTTGTGAGTTCAGGACCACGGACAGCAAGCAAAGAATACAACCCTTGATCCAGTTCTGGCCCAAAGCAATTTACAGCTTTTTATAGTCTGGCTTAGATTTATTTTAGCAGCTCTGCTAAATAAAGGCGTTAAGGCTTGACTCATATTTTCAAAGGATCATCACCATCATCTTAAGTTGGGAGGGAGGGGCTATAGTTTTGCATTTGGAACTGCACGCCCAAGAAAAGAAGGATTTGAACATGTTTGCCAAAGGCAAATAAAAAGAGGGAGGGGAAAGATTAAGAAGGTAACTATTCCATGGAACAGAATAGAGCTGGAAGGGAGCTTGGAGGTCTTCTAGTCCAAACCCTGCTCAAGCAGGAGAACCTATACCAGGGGGTAGGCAGCCCAAAACACTCAAAGAGCCACTTGGACCCGTTTCCCATCGAAAACAAAACACCGGGAGCCGCAAAACCCTTTTGATATCTAAAATAAAGATAACACTGCAAATATCCTTTCTTACCTTTAACATATATGTGTGAATGTGTGTGTGTGTGTGTGTGTGTGTGTATAAAACAAAGGTAAAAAAAGGATATATGCAGTGTTATCTTCATTTTAGAGGTCAAGAGGGTCTCTCTGTCTCTTTCCTTTCTCTTTCCTCTCTCCCGCTCTTTCCTCTTTTTTCTCTTTCCTCTTTTTCTCTCTTTCCTCTCCCCCTCTTTCTCTCTTTCCTATCCCTTTCTCTCTTTCTCTCTTTCTCTCTTTCTCTCTTTCCTTTCTTTTTGTCTTTCCTCTCCCCCTTTCTCTGTTTCAGCAAAGCATATTAATTTGGGGGATGAATAGAAAGTGGTTTTTGATGGGAGGGTAGAAGAAATACAAGCCAACAAATACAACTTTGAGAAGGGGGGTATGCTTTTTTCTTTTTTGGTGCCTTCAAGTCAGTCTTAATTTGACAACTTCCTAGAAGAGTTCTTGCTGTTATTTTGCAACACTTCTGGAAGCTGTTTGCCATTGCCTCCTTCCTAGGGCTGAGAGAAAGTGACTGGCTCAAGGTCACCCAGTTAGCTTTGTATTTAAGGCAGGACATGATCTCATGGCCTCCGGGTCTTTAACATGGTATGTCCTTAAGTTCAACACCAAACTACCTTTTACTTTACCTTTGAGTCAGTCTAGATTCATGAACAAGTCTATGCAGTTTTCTTGGCAAGATTTTCAAAAGTGGTATGGCTTTGCCTCTTTCCGAGGGCTGAGAGAGAGTGACTGGCCCAAAGTCACTCAATTAGCTTCCTATGTAAGGCAGGATTCAAATTCCCAGTCTAATGCCATTAACCACTACCCCAAACTAGCTTTCTTCAAGGTTAGTAGGCGGTAAATTCTGTGGTCATCCTAAATGTTAGCTTGTATTTTCATTAGGCACCAATGTAAATTATGATGCTGGCAACGTTACAGGAAACCTATGCAGGTGGAGCAAGGATTTGGTCTGAGAATATGAGCGATAAAATGCTTAAAGAGATGCTTAAAGAGGGATCCAACCTAGAAGTAAGAAGACATTTTCTGACAGTGAAAACAACCAGTGGAACGGTTTTGCCTCCAGACGTTGTAGGTGCCTCATCACTGGAAGTTTTCAAAAAATAAACCGGACAGCCATCGGACCGGGATGGTATTAGGTCTCCTGCCTTGAGCAGAGGGAGGGACTAGAACAGGGGTCCCCAACCCCCGGTCCACGGACCAGTACCGGGCTGCGGCATGCCAGCAACCGGTCCGCACAAACAAGCAAAGCCCCATCCGTGGGATGCAAGCAGCACACAAAACCACGCTCCCTCCAGTCCACAGAAAAACCTCTCTCCATGGAACCGGCCTTTGCACCATCACTTTAATTTTATTAAATTTTACAAGCTCACTCAATGAAAGAACACCCCAAAACCCAACCAACTTGAGAGCGATCACATAACACACCAACAAATGTCCTCCTCTCAGCTTCAATACGTGACATCAATCACTGAATCCCACTGTGATCTGATTGGCTCATGGCCAAAACAAGATGACATTTGATTGGCTCTCTAAACACTCGTGCTCATTGGCTCCAATCAGATGAAGGAAAGCTAGCTGAGATCAACCTAAGCAAGTTGTGCTTCCTTTTTCTGATTATTTGGCTATAACTTTTTCATAGAATACAGTACAGATAATTGAACAAACTATGTTGCATTACATTCTTGATGAAATGATCTTTCCATTGATATATAATTTTGTGGTACTACTCCCCCCGCAAAAATACACTTTTCCCAAAAGGTTGCCACAATTTTGGCCACTACTGTACAGTTGGAGATGTACAGAATTCAGTAGAATGATGAAAGACGTTGATGAAGCCTTTCGTTGACCTCACCAGCCACGTGCAAGTAGTCCTTGACTTACCATCACAAATTTCCATTGCTAAGCGAGGCAGTTGCTAAGTGAATTTCGCCCCATTTTACGACCTTTCTTGCTATGGTTGTGAAGTGAATCCCTGTAGCTGTTAAGTTAATAAACACGGTTATTAGATGAATCTGGCTTCCCCATTGATTTAGTTTGCCAGAGGGTTGCAGGAGGGGGATCACGTGACCCCGGGACAGGGCAACTGTCATTAATATGAGTCAGCTGTCAAGTGTCTGAATTTTGATCACATGATTATGGGGAGGCTACAACGGTCGTTAAGTGTGAGAAATCTTCATAAGGCCCTTTTGTTCAATGCCACTGTAACTTCGCATGGTCACTGAGTGAACTGTTGTAAGATGAGGAGTCCCTGTACTTTCCTCCGAAGGAGATCACTCCGTAGCAAATTGTACCCTGCATATAACTTACATAGGTCTGGTCTAGAAATAAACTGTCGGGGGAGCTCCTACGATAGAACATTTATCTGCCAGGATCCCTATCTCTGTGGACTTTGAAATTCCCCAATCCAAACCATGCTAAAATTAGCAACTACACATCTCTCAGCTGTTGTAACAATAACAAGAACATATTCCTCCAATGTGTCCAAAAACAGTGGTGTATTTTGTTAGCAGATACACTGTGGGGTTTTTTTTTCTCTCTCTCTTTAATTCGGGGTGTTGCTTCCCCTGTGAGAGTTTGGGGTGATTTGTGTAAGAGAGAAGGAAGAAAAAAGAAGATGTAATTATACAGCTGTTCTTCATCTGGGATTGCAGCAATTGAATAAAAGAATAACGGAAGAACAGAAAGGGACTTTGGAGGTCTTCTAGACCAACCTCTTCTGCCCAAGCAGAAACCTCTACACCAGGAATCTTCAAACTTGGCCCTTTTATGACTTGTGGACTTCAACTCCCAGAATTCCTCAGCCAGAGTACCTGGCTGAGGAATTCTGGGAGTTGAAGTCCACAAGTCATAAAAGGGCCAGGTCTGAACACCCCTGCTCTATACCATTGTTTTGATAAGTAACCACATGCCTGTGAGTTTCTTTCAAACTGAGAATCTGAGGTTCAACAAGACCAAGCAACCCTTTTCAACATACCTAAGGCTAAGGATTGTGAAGAAATAAAGGGCACAGCATCTAATTTTGAGGAGCAGGAGGAAACCAACTGTTAGATAAGAGAAATTGGAATCTAAACCAACCGTTAGATAAGAGAAATTGGAGTCTGGGCCAGACGTGTAACCCAATACAGCATCTCACCTCCCTAGTTCTCATAAAGCAAGGGTCTTCAAACTTGGCAACTTTAAGACTTGTGGACTTCAACTCCCAAAATTCCTCAGCCAGGCTGAGGAATTCTGGGAGCTGAAGTCCACAAGTCTTAAAGTTGCCAAGTTTGAACCCCTATCATAAAGATTAAAGAGAAGGGAGCACAATCAGGCTTGTAAGATTCTGCTATAGGTGGTCCTTAACATACAATTGAACCTGGTATACACCTATCAAGAAAACTTACATTTTCCTTGATGTAAATCCTTGCATTTATTGTATATCCCTGGTTTCCTACACAGCCTCCAAAAATGTCCATTCTTGAAATTCAAATTTTGAAATTTGTCTATGAGTGTCATAGACGACAACCTAGTGTTGTATGGATTTTTGACAATGCGTTCTCCAAATCCTTTTTTTTTTGCTGTCCCTCCCCAAACCTGTAAAATCTGTAAGTAGAATTTTACAGGTATAGCCCAAACTGCCTCTTCCATCAAGAACACAACTTCTTCCTTCATATTTCTTATGAACACTCACGAATGATACCCAAATAAAGGCCGTGTATCCCTTTACACGAGCGCAATTCAAAGTGTTGGTTATTATCTACAAAGCCCTTCATGGCATTGGACCAGGATACTTACGAGACCGTCTTCTGCCACATACTTCCCTTCGACCAGTGAGAGCGCACAGGGTCGGCCTCCTCCGGGTCCCGTCAGTAAAACAATGTCGTCTGGCGGGTCCTAGGGGGAGGGCCTTCTCTGTTGTGGCGCCCACCCTCTGGAACCAACTGCCCCCTGAAGTCCGCGCTTCTCCCACTCTCCTGGCCTTCCGAAAGAATCTTAAGACCTATCTTTGCCGGCAGGCCTGGGGATGATTGTGACTGTTGTGTGAATGATGAATGAATGTTGGTTTTTTATTTTTAAATGTTTTTTTTTAATTTGGATTTGATATGAATATTATTTGTATATGTTGTAAGCCGCTCCGAGTCTTCAGAGAGGAGCGGCATATAAGTGTAAACAATTAAATTAAATTAAATTAAATTTACGGCACAACTGGCTGATGAAGAATTCATCCAGACCTTACTTGATAAAATTCGCATCTGCCACTGAGACTAACATTTTTTATTATTATTTTTTTTATTAATTTAATTTCTATGCCGACCTATTCCGGAGAACTCAGGGAGGCTCACAACATGATAGAAATTACATTATATACATAAATATAAAAACCCTTAATTAAAAAAGAAACCAATCATTCCACAAACATACACTGGCTAGGGGCAAGGTGTTAGCTGCCCCAGGCCTGCCGGCAAAAGTGTGTTTTAAGCAAGTTACGAAAGGCGGAGAGGGTGGGGGCGACACGGATCTCCGGGGGAAGTTGGTTCCAGAGGGCCAGGGCCACAACAGAGAAGGCTCTTCCCCTAGGCCCCGCCAGGCGACACTGTCTGGCTGACGGGACCTGGAGAAGGCCCACTCTGTGGGCCCTAACCGGCCGCTGGGATTCATAAGGCAGCAGACGGTCCCGTAAATAACCTGGTCCGATGCCATGTAGGGCTTTATAGGTCATAACCAACACTTTGAATTGCGTTCGGAGACCAATTGGCAGCCAATGCAGCTCGCGGAGTGATGCCGAAATGTGGGCATTTCTAGGCAAGCCCAACACTGCTCGCGCGGCTGCATTCTGCATTACCTGAAGTCTCCAAACATTTTTCAAAAGTAGCCCCATGTAGAGAGCATTGCAGTAGTCGAACCTCGAGGTGATAAGGGCATGAGTGACTGTGAGAAGAGACTCCCGGTCCAAATAGGGCCGCAACTGGTGCACCAGGCGAACCTGGGCAAATGTCCTCCTCGCCACAGCCGAAAGATGATGTTCCAGATTTAGCTGTGGATCGAGGAGGACGCCCAAGTTGCGGACCTTCTCCGAGGGGGTCTTTTTTATTTTTTTAAAGGCTTTCCTGTCAGTGGTTTAGTGAAACGATGCGTAATTTACTGGACTAAAAAACCTGCTTGATTTGGATGCTAGGCAGAAGCGGGACAGCCCACTTAGGTTGCAAATTCCCCAGCTGGCAGAATTCTGGGAGTTGAAGTTCACGCCGCTTAAAGTTGCCAAGTTTGAGAAAACACTGTATTGGAGGATTGACTTAAGGGGGATTTGATTGGAGGACCATGCTCATATAACATGGCTGCGCAAGTGAGCATAGCAGCTTCATATTTCATTGGGTTCAAATAGTCCTCTTCTGACCCAGTGCTGACAGAATTGTGGGGGTTCCACAAATGCTTCTGCGTGACTGAGCCAGCTGCATACAAAGAGGAGGGGCAGGTCGTACGGTATTAACACCTTGATGAAAAATGATCTGCATCTCCTGAGTGTGGTGAGGGTAATGGCGATGGTGTAGGGTACTGAACCTTCCTGCAGCCTCAGAGATTACACAGATGCCTTTACCTTGGTTATGGAAAAACAAAACCAGCCAAAAACACAGCCTGCCCTCGACTTGAACATGCAATCCTGGCAGCTAATGAGCACCTTTGGGGCAAGTTGTTTATAAACAGAAAACAATCAAGATCTTGAAAAGTATCCCCAGCTGAACTCAGGGGCATGCAGGCACTCCCAAAGTCAGGCAGCTCTGCTTCTCTGTGGAAACTCCGGCCTGACTTTATTCTGTTTTAAAGATAGAAAGCAGAGCCAGAGAATCAGCCCGAAGTTATGAGGTTGTGGGAACTGGGTATGTCTAGCCCAGGGGTCTTCACACTTGGCAACTTTAAGACTCGTGGACTTCAACTGGCTGGCTGGGGAATTCTGGGAGTTGAAGTCCACAAGTCTTAAAGTTGCCAAGTTTGAAGACCCCTGGGCTAGCCTATCGAAGAGAAGGATTGGGGGGCGGAGTGAGAAGTGTCTTCTGTACTTGAGGGGCTGTAATAGAGATTAAGAGCTTGACTTAGTCTCTGAAGCACCCGAGGGCAGGACAAGAAGCATTCGGTGGAAGCTTGACAAAGAGAGAGATCCACCTTAGAAGTAAGGAGAAACTTCCTTACTGAGTGAAAACAACTAATCAATGGAATGCAGCTGGTCCTCGACTTGCAGCAGTTCATTTAGTGACCGTTCAATGGTACAACAGCCCAGAAAAATGTGATTTATGACCGTTTTTCACACAACCACTGAGGCATTTCCACCGGATCAAAATTTAGACGCTTAGCAACTGGTTCCCGTTTATGACCGTTGCGGTGTCCCAAGGTCATGTGATCCCCTTTTGCGACCTTTGGACAAGCAAAGTCCATGGGGAGGTCAGGCTCACTTAACAATCGTGCTCCATCACTGGAGGTTTTCAAAAATGGCCGACTGCAGCTTCCAAAATGCTACTCGGTGCGCAAAAGGTTGGCTTAACTGAAAGCAATACCCTGACTTATTCCCTCATGATTGTGGTTTGGGCAGGTCACAAAAAGGGGTGTCAAACTCAGTTTCATTGAGGGCCGCATCAGCATTGCGGTTGCCCTTGGGGGGCCGGGTGGGTGCGACCAGGGTGGGTGCAGCCTACTGGGTGGGCGTGGATGGAGTGGGTATGGCCTACTGGGTGGGTGTGGCCAGTTCTACATCATTCGCGTCAAGGGTGCCTGTGGGGGCCTGGGCAGGAGCGGGACAGATCGGAGGGCCTCTGGCAGAAGGGGGGTGGGACCAGGGCAAGCGCCAAGGCGTGGTCCATTTCTTCATTCCTCACAAAGGGGGACCCCTCCCCAGCATGCACCCAGGGGGCAGGGCCGACACAGCAGGGGCCGGTTCCTCGCTGTTTCCGGACGGCCTTGTGGAGCTAAGACTGAATGCGTTTCAGCATAGATGGCCACCAAAAAATTGTACATTGGCTCCAGGCCGGCCTGGGCCAGGGCCAAGGCAGCGGGGGCCGTTCCCTCACTGTTTCCAGGATGGCTTCATGGGCCGCATGAAACCATTTTGCGGGCCGCATCCGGCCCCCGGACCTTGTGTTTGACCTGTTTGTTCTGGATGCATAAGGCCTTGGGTTGCCACACTTTATTATTGTTGACTTAGAACCACAGTTGGGTCCAGAAAGTCAATGGGGAAGCCAGACTCACTTTACAAGTCAAACACTGCAGTGGTTCACTTAAGAGCTGTGGGAGGAAAGGTCATAAAACGGGTCAAAATTCACTGAGCAGCCGCCTCGCTTAGCAACATCAATTTTGGGCTCAATTGCAGTTGTAAGCTGAGGACTACCTATATCAGAGGTGTCCAACTGCCGGCCCATGGGCCGGATGCATCATGCCAAAACTGTGCCCACCAGCAATGGAAAAAGTCGCAATACATCACAACACGTCACGTGATGTGGCGAGTTTGACACCCCTGACCTATATTAACAAGTGCAGAAATGGATAGATTGACTTTAAAGAACAAGGAGAAAGAAAATCCAGTTTACTTTAGAACATGGGATAATTTTTATCAATGGCTAGAAAAATGACTCAGAGAGAAAGGAGTGTAATATGTAACTTTGAATACATACTAGTAAGAAGGATGACATGGAGTGATTAACTAATATTGTCTAAGATAATTAACCATACTTACTGTTATCATTTAGTATTATATCGATTATTGCTGTTTGAATATATGTACCCAGACAATATGCTGTTTGCTAAATATTGAAAATGTTACTGGGAGAAACCCCAGTCCTAACCCCAACCCTGATCCAACTCTAACCCAGATCCCAGTCCTAACCCTGAACCCATTTTACCCGTAACCCCATAAAAATTAATAAAACTTTAAAAAAAACCCAAGTTTAAACTTAGATCTGGTGACGACTCCTGAGAATACCCTGTGTAGCTGAGAAAACAAACAAATGCGACATCAAATCAATCAACCCAGTTTTCTCATTTGAGGCCCAAACAACCAAACTCAGATTATGCTAGTTGCATTATGCAAAGACCCAGCTCTCCGAAGAAGGCTCTAGTGCTAAGAAAAGGAGAAGGAAAGAGAACGATCAGCGTGATGGGTGGACTACGTTAAGAGTGGTAATGAGCGCACATCAACACAGGGAAAAATCTATCTACGTGGCCGCAAAGAGTCAGTCCTGGCTCAATGGCACATCATTAAAGACCCAGTTGGATTTTGATAGGATTACTTTCAAAGGATCGAAGCCGCTGGCTGCAGCGTAAGCTCAGTGGAAGTTGTCAGTTAATCAGAGAGTACATTTGAAACGTCCCTTTACACAACGTTACAAATATGGCAGAGATTAGGTTGCGTGTGTTATCTTTCTTAAGTGCACGGTTCTTAAGGAGGATTAAACAAAATAACTTGCAGTCACAGCACATTAAGAAGCGAAGATCAGCAGGGCGAGCAGGAGCCCCGGCAAAGGCATCAGAGATTGTGACATAATATTGCCCTCATTGGGGTGTTAAGACTAAACTTCCTATAATCCAGCTTATGTTTTCTGAGATAAGTTCATACACATAGAAGTTAGCTAACAATATTCACCCACCTCCCTTTCCGGGCTGTATGTACACAAGTGTCAAATCGCTTCAAATACAACTCTAGCTACAAGCACCTCGTAAGCAAGAACCTGGTTATTTATTTTGTGAATTATAACCTTATAGTGCCATCTCTAGCTGAGGTTGCTCATTCTGCTTTGCTATAATGTGGCTTTCGTGTTTTAGCTCAGTTCTTGGAAAAGCCCAAACGTATGGTTTTAAGGTGATCAACTTTTTTACAATGAAAGGGAGGACACAAATAAATTGAAGAAAAAAATACCGTAAATAAAAGAAACATTTTATTCATTACAACAATAATACAGACAACTTGCACGTGCAAAGTTTGCCAGCCGGGTGTTTTGGTGCGTTCAGCAGCAATTCCTATTGGCTTTCGAAAACCAATAGTGGGAGTAGCACAACTCATGCAAAAGTTGAAAAAATAAACCCATCAAAAAAAGGTGCCGGAACCCCATTCTGAGCGTTCTATGAGGGAAAAAAAAGCCCTGCAGATTAGTCTTCCAAATATCAAAAAGGAGGACATGAAGGAGGACACTTTTCGAGGGAAGACAGAACTTACAAAAGGAGGACTGTCCTCCCTAAAGGAGGACGGTTGGTCACCTTAATGCAGTGTTTCTCAACCTTGACAATTTTAAGGCATGTGGACTTCAACTCCCAGAATTCCACATGCCTTAAAATTGTCAAGGTTGAGAAACACTGCCTTAATGATTTAGAACAGGGGTCTCCAACCTTGGAAACTTTTAAGACCTGTGGATTTCACCTCCCAGATACCCCAGCTAGCCAAGGCATTGCTGGCTGTGGAATTCTGGGAGTTGAAGTCCACATGCCTTAAAATGGTCAAGGTTGAGAAACACTAGTCTATTGAGAGATCAGGTGTATTACTACCACATTTGGTGGACATGTGGCAAAGTTAAGGTTTATTGGAAAAAGATACATACGTGGTTAGAAAAAATATTGGGTGAACATGTTGATTTTAAACCTGAGCTTTTTTTTACTAGGTACAATGCCTGAAAAGATTAATAAACAGAGTTTATATTTAATTTTGCACATCACTACAGCAGCGAGAATAATCTTTGCACAATACTGGAAGCATGAAGGACTGCCATCAGAAGAAGAAATAATCAGAAAAATATTGGAATGTGCAGAGATGGACAGATTAACTATGAGACTGAAAGATAAAGAAGACACAGACTACTACCAAATTTGGGATTTATTTTATGTTGGTTAGAGGAAAGAATGAAGGATTAGGAATCGAATATAGCTAACCCCAGACAACTCGTTGATTGGAAAAATTAACATATGTATGCAAAAGAAAACCAATAAAATCTTTATATATATAAAAAAGAGAGATCAGGCGTATTGTAGTATTGCAAAGCCAGAACTGAAAATCATGTGCCAAAGACCGTGTGTTCTACTTTTCCCTCCCTTAACTATCTCTCAGTATCCACCCCAGTTTAACCAATCAGGTTCAGGCGAGATGATTTTGTAATGGTCAGTCCAAGCTCAGTTTGTTATGTAGCTCTCTCTTCCTCCTACCTGGGTGATCTTGAGGCAGCATCTCAAAGAGATACAGCACTTACTTTCGTTTCCCCCCAAGTCTTCCCCCTTTCATTCCCCCGTCCCCAAAGTTCTAAGCCAGTGGTGGCGAACCTATGGCACGCGTGCCAGAGGCGGCACTCAGAGCCCTCTCTGTTGGCACACATGCCACCTCCATCAGCAGCAGGTCCATCAGGCCGCCACTGCCGCCCAGAGCAGGAGCCCCGCCCAGCACAAAGGAGGCGAAGCGGCCGACAAGCTCGAGTAGAGGTGGTAAAGCAGAGGTCACCAACCATTGTCAATTGGTGGACTGGAAGAAAAGGGAGGGGGAAGCATTTTACATGTGTGCGTGCACACATGGGTCCAGGAGCATGCACGCACTGCAAATAGAGCAGGGCTAATGCATTCATGATACTAGCCCTACTCCATTCTTGCATGGTGCAGCGCCTTGTATCTGCACCCCAGCGTGCAGCGGCTGTTTTTGTGCCTTGCAGCATGGTGGTCCATTTTTGCGTCCCTGGGTTTTGCATGCCAGAGGCAGCACTCCCTGGCCCTCCCCCCCCCCAGGGCACCACAATGCTAATGCGGCCCTGGCACTTTGCGATAAATCAGTGGGGTTTGGGTTGCGGTTTGGGCACTCAGTCTCTAAAAGTTTCGCCATCACTGTTCTAAGCAGTCTGTCATTGCATAGCAGCAAGCACAAGCAAGCATAAGGTGGCAGCTAAAATACCAGCTTTTCAAAAGGAGTTTTGGAAAAAAAACCTAGCTGTAAGGACTTCCGGTGGCTCCGCCGGCGTCGCTAGAGTCTCCTCTGTGAGGCTCCGTTCCCTGGGTATGTAAAGCCGCAAAAAATAGCGAACATCAGCTGTTTTTTGCGGTGAAAAATCCCCTCTTCGGGCGAAGAAGAGGTGCAGAGCATCGGGAGTAAAGGGTTGAGCTCCTCTAATATCCCTGGAAAAAGTTTTCAGGGATCAAGAGTGAGAGCTCCCCATAACTCCTGAAGACGCTCCTGCCCAGAGACGCTTCTGTCATCAGACAGAAAAAGACGCCGCGACCGCCTCTGCTTTTAAAATAGAACACAAGAGAGACTGTTTGCAGACTGAGTGAATACAGGAGTTTTTATTGGATTGCAAGTATTTTTTTTTGTTTTTCTGGCTATATATTTCTAACTGTTACATTCAACATAATACATTCAAGATGGCGTATAGCTTTCACTACTTTCACTGCTAAAGGAAAGTGCTTGAAAGTAAAAGTGAATTCTCCATTTTTTTTTCTTCTTTGTTCTCGTAAGCGAAGCTAGAGAGACGGTTGTAGAAATTGGATTAAAGCCAGAGCGATTGTTTTAAAATTTAAAATGGAGTGGAATTTACGTTTTAATGTCAAACCTATTTTGGATCGCATTGATGAATTTAAAGAAGAAAGGATTGCAATATTGAAAGAGACTAGTACAGAAATATTAAAATTAATTAGATCCTTTTTTTCCAAATGAAACTGATTTGCAACCGACTGTTGAACATTTTATACAACAACCCAAACAAGAAGACAGTATTGAGAATAAAGAGAATAATGGGAAATGGATCTTGCTGGATAAACAGTTCATTTACGGAGTGGAGGAAGAGGATTTGTTTCAAGACAGGAGGGGATGGCTATTCCTCTCAGACAAGCAGCAAGAAGAAGATTTAACTGAGAAAAAAGAGAAATTGATCCAGTTTAAGAAGCAATCTATCTATGGTGTCGAGGACCAGGAAAAGCAAAGACAGAGATTTGAAATGTTACCTCAACGAAAGTCTATGGTTAAGAGAAACAGAGGACTAATGCAAAGATTAAGATGGTTTATATGGATTCAAATGATATTGCAAGTAAAAAAGAGAGACTTATTATTTGGAAGGGAGGCCTCGTTATGGAGATTTACCTGGCAGAAGAAAAAACCAAGAGTACGATTGAAGAAGTGAAATTTAAAATTGTATGCAAGGAATTATGGGTAATTCAAAACTATGGACCGATTCAAGGCACATTCAGTCCCTTTTGAAGTTGTACCGAAAGAAGTGAGGGCCATAAAGACCCTTTGTTCACCCCCCTTCCCCTTCATCATATGACAGACTCCAGAGAGGGCAGAAATGGGGTTTTCCATAGTCGATAACTAGAGATGAAATATAATTGGATTCTGACAGCTAGCCTCTTCTTTTTCCCTGGTATCTGCAAAACAAATCTGACACGCAGAGCTTAGCACAAAGAGAAGTTGGAAGTGAGTCATGACCGATTTTATGAGGGTTTTTTTTGCCAAAGCCGTTAAGAGAATCACAGCAGTCGTTAAGTGGATCATGCAGTCTTTAAGCAAATCCAGCTTTCCCCGTTGACTTTGCTTCCTGGCTGGGAAGGTCGCAAATGGCAATTACGTGACCCAGGATGCTGCAACCATTGTAAATACGTGCTGGGTGCCAAGCAATCAAATTTTGATCAGGTGACCAGGGGATGCTGCGTTGGTTGTAAGTGTGAGGACTGGCTGTTAAGTCATATTTTTCAGGTGCCGGTCACTAAATGCATGGTTGTAAGTTGAGGACTACCTGTACAGATCAGTTGCCAAGTGTCTGAATTTTGATCACATGACCATAGGGACGGTCGTAAGGGTGAAAAATGGTCATGTCACTTTTTAAAAACTTTAAATCTGGCATTACTTAAATTGGAACCCGGAACTCGTGCACCGCAGGATATGTATTCGTCTATTTTCATATCTCTATAACATCCCGGCGTTTCAAGTCTTAGGGCGACCCCCTTCGGCCATCTTTCGTCCCGGAAGTGTGGCAGCTCTCGGGGCCGTTCCAGGCACCAACCTCTCTATCACCGCTCCGCCTCTTCGTCGGCCATGAAGTCCGTTTTCGTTACCGTCGGCACCACCAGCTTCGACGACCTCGTTGCGGCCGTGACGAGCCCCGAAGCGACCCAGGCAAGTCTTCCGAGGCCGTCCTTCCCGCTTCCCCGACACCGTCTTTGAACGCCCGCGCCCGGCCTCAGAACAAACAGCCGGGCGACGAAAGGGCGGAAGAAGCGAGGTTGCGCTTCTTGCGTCACTTCCTGTGCCTTTTCTAGGCACCGGCCTGCCTTGTCTCTATGGTCCCTCTGCATTCCAACCTGGGATTTTTCTGCCCCTTTGGAAGTTTTCTTGCGTGGGAAAATCCTGGTGGGGAAGGAGGGGAGCCGTGCAGTTCTCCTCCGAGTCCTCTCTGTGCAGTAATTGGAAGGAAGCCGCCTGGATTGGCCAAATAAATAAAATAAATTCAGAAGGCAGATTGAAGGGGACCCTCTTAAAAGGGAGTCCCGGTGCATGCATTCTCCAAAGCGAGTCCCAGTGTGTGCTCGGTCAGAAGGAAGCCCCAATGCAGACGTGCACGGCCAAATTGAATCCCAGTATGGAATGAATGAATGAATGAATCTATCTACCTACCTATCTATCTACCTACCTATCTACCATCAATATCATCTATCTATCCATCTTTCTATCTATCACCTACCTATCTATCTATCTATCTATCATCTATCTATCATTAATCTATCTCCATCCATCCATCCATCCATCTATATCATCCATCCATCCACCCACCCACCCACCCACCCACCCACCCACCCACCCACCTATCTATCTATCTATCTATCTATCTATCTATCTATCTATCTATCTATCTATCTATCTATCTATCTATCTAATCATCCACCCACCCACCCACCCACCCACCCACCCATCCATCCATCCATCCATCCATCCATCCATCCATCCATCCATCCATCCATCCATCCATCCATCCATCCATCCATCCATCTATCTATCTATCTATCTATCTATCTATCTATCTATCTATCTATCTATCTATCCATCCATCTATCTACCTATCATTTCTCCCATCTCCAAAAGTGGAATTGGAACACTGCTGTTATGTCTCCCCTAGTCCTTCTTTTCTTCATGAAGCTACCTGGGTGAGATTGGGCCAGTCCCTCTTTCTCAGCTCTGGGAAAGTGATAATGGCAAACCACTTTTGGGAAACCTTGCCAAGAAAACTGCAGGGACTCATCCAGGCAGTCTCCAGGAGACAACACTGCTTCACAGTCACAAAAAATCCCACCCCAACCCCCCCAAGCCAATATTGCCTTAGTAATCCTTTTTCTCTCACAATAGGATAGAGGAGCACAGTGGTCAATAGTATGTCATGCACATTTTCTCACCTTGGAGAGCGAAATAAATTCACCTTTGCAGCTTCTAACGAGTTTGTATTTGTAACCTCAGGGAGAATACATGTTTCTTTCTGACTGCAGGTTTTACAGGATCTCGGCTATCGTAAGCTCGTCCTTCAGGTTGGCCGGGGCAAGGAATGTCCAGATCCATTTAGCACAGCTGCACTTACTCTGGAAGTGTTCAGATTCAAGAGCTCACTTTCTGAAGATGTGAAAAAAGCAGATCTGGTCATAAGCCACGCAGGTAAAGCATCTCAGTACAAACATCCAGTCTCTTTTGGCCACGCTTTGCTCACCCCATCGAAAAGATCCAAGAGCAACATAGGAAGATAATTTGTCTTTATATGTGGAAAAGTGGATCATTTATTTACGTCCTTTATTTATGTAGAGTACTGCCCCCTGGAAACAAATGGGAAGGTGGGATTTAAAAGAGAAATGTCTTGTGTTCAAGGGACAACATGAGCTATAGATACTTTTATTGTATTTATGGTCAGTGATTAGCTATAAGCAGTCATGGATATGTCTGCAACCTAATATAGCCCAAACAATTTCTAAAAACGTTAGAAAGGAGTCCATTTCTTCTGTAGCCTTAGCTAAGCAAGTTATAGTCCCAGATATGGATTTGTACATTTTTTTTATGCAAGACCAACTGCTGGTATATATATAGGTAGAAGCTATGTCAAAGTTGTGCGTGTTTATATATTTATTTATTTTTATTAGTTTTATTCATTTATAACATAAAATGTGAAAATACAAAAGCAAATAGGGGACAACAGTAGAAAAAGAAAAAACAAAAAAGGTGTGAAGAAGGGGAGGGGAAGAAACAAAAGGCATTGATTTCTGACTCTCTCTTGCAGTAAAATCAACATTAAATCTCAGCTTTTTACATTTCTCTAGCACTACGCACTACCCATTTCTATACTGGCAAATCAGTCTAATTGGTAAAACCCCAAATCATAATATCATTTTTCTCCACCTCAAGCACATAGTCCAGAAGCAGTTTCCAAGTAGGAAACAAAAGGACTTATGTTCTTTTCTTTTATCTGCTCAGTCAGTTTGGCCATCTCTGCTAATCCCATCAGCTTTTGTAACCGTTCGTCCATGGCAGGAATCGAGGCCTCCTTCCACTTTTGTGCATAGAGCAATATTGCTGCAGGCACCATATATAAAATCAGAGTTCCAAATATTTTTTTCTAGTTCTCTTTCCATTAGGCCCAGAAGGAAAGTTTCTGGTTTAATCTTGGTGTTCACTTTAAGAATGTTCTGCATTAATGTATGAATGCTACCTCCAATGTTTCTTTGCCTCCCATCTAAAGGTAGGTGCTCTCTGGAGCATCTGCTGATTCATTACAAAACCCTATCCATCTGCACTTATAAGATGCCTGGTAGTCAGTTGTCCAGGAATGGTCCCTGTAATATATTAGTAGTTTTCCTTAAAAGAATGCAACCATTTTAGAATCCCTGATCCACTTGTCATTATTGATTGGCATGTTCCAAAACATGGCTGTGGCTAAAACAAAGAGTGAGCAGAACCAGAATAAAACCAAAGCATATTTGGACTTAATTTAATACTGTAAATAAGATCATGACTATTGATTCATTTTACCTTTCTGTGACATTAAATGCAACAGTTAGAAAGCAAAAGGATTTCCTTAGTTTTTGGATTTACTGAATGATTGAAGAAAGGAAAGGAAGGAAGAGAGAGAGAAAGAAAGAAAGAAAGAAAGAAAGAAAGAAAGAAAGAAAGAAAGAAAGAAAGAAAGAAAGAAAGAAAGAAAGAAAGAAAGAAAGAATATCTACAGCCCAAGACTTTTAGAGGTAGATGGGGTACCTAGCTCAAACACCTCTGACTTTTATTCTACAATTTCTCTTCCGCTCATGAAAGAATGCAATCTGGCCATGGGCAAGGGAAGCCTTGTAATTTAATCCAAAAAAGGTTGGTTCCTATCAACCCATTTTTGATGGACAGGCGCTGCTATGTCAAGTAGAATGATCCGGTTCTGGTTCTTTTGCCACAGGAGCAGGCAGCTGTTTGGAAGTTTTGGAAGCTGGGAAACCTCTCCTGGTTGTGATCAATGACCAACTTATGGACAACCATCAGTTGGAACTGGCCAGGCAGCTGCACAAAGATGGACATCTCTTTTACTGCACATGCAAGTATGGGTTTTCATAATCTCCTTAGTTGCCGTTGAGATGTTCTTGGCTCTTAAGTCAACAAATGAAGGAGCACAGCAGTTAGCTGCTTTTTGGGTCTTCAATTTCACCGTTGTCAAGGATGGTGCTTCAGTTATCTTATGATCTGAACTAAGCAAAGCAGATATGTCTTTTTTTGTGCTGTTGCCATGGGGTAATTCCTTAATTTTATTGTTTATTTCCTTTAGATATTTTATCCACACATTATTATTTTAACAGATAACTCCAGATGGTGAAAATAACTCATGTTCCTTCCTCCTCCTATTTCATGCTTTCTGGGAACAAATTTGAACCAGAGATCCTGTGAAACTTATCCTAAACCAGTAATATAATCAATTTCCTTATCCTGAACCCACACTATTATGAAGAACCAGAGCAGTACATGAACTCTTAATCCTAACTATAGTCAGGATATAAATATTCTATTGTTTAGTGGTGACAGCTTGTGAGGATGTGTATTTCCTAATCAAACCAGTAAAGTGAGGCTCTTTGACATTTTCTCGTTCCTTTGGTTCAGTTTGGGGGAAGAAAACAATTTTCAGCTTTGTCTAGACTCTAGATCTGGCACCTGGCATTGCTGAACTGTAAGTGCTCAGTCTAGATTTGCCAACTTTTTGCAAGTCCTTTGCCTGTTAAGTAGGAGCTGTCCATGGTGCCCACAGGGACCATTCTCTGGACCAGGTGTCTTCAAACCTGGCCCTTTTATGACTTGTGGACTTCAACTCCCAGAATTCCTCAGCCAAGCACGCTGGCTGAGGAATTCTGGGAGTTGAAGTCCACAAGTCATAAAAGGGCCAAGTTTGAAGACTCCTGCTTTGGACTTTCTTTATAAGTCTGCCCTCTTGTGGGCATACAGCACAACTCTTGGTTCATTCTGCCTGCTGATTAATCTCACAGAGGATTTCATGAAGATCTTGTCTTTTTCTGCTTCCTGAACTGCTAGAAGGAAATGGCTGGAAAGGAAAATTTCAAAGAGATCCAGATAATTTCTTCCAATCTAACAGCCAATTTGTTTTTAAAGCGATGCCAAACCCTCTGTGCCATGGTGTGAGAGCTGAAGCTGGCAAAGCTGAAAATAGAGTAGAGTAGAATATAGAATATAGAATAGAATAGAATATAGAATGGAATATAGAATGGAATGGAATGGAATAGAATAGAATAGAATAGAATAGAATAGAATAGAATAGAATAGAATAGAATACAATAGAATACAATAGAATACAATAGAATACAATAGAATACAATAGAATACAATAGAATAGAATACAATAGAATAGAATAACCTTGGTTACAATAACCTTGTTTCTCATGCTAGGTTTAGTGTTGTTATGTCTAGCTGGATTCTCATTCACACCCCTCCTCCCAGCACCATCTAACTCTAAAAGCAAAAGGTAAAAGAGGGCTACATTTCCATCTGTTGTCAATGCAAAAACATCCGATGTTGGCAGCGTTTACACTGGGTTTGTATAACACGCTAGGCTAAAATGAGGCCGGATAATCTGTGTTTCAATATGTTGGGCTAGCCCAGTCGTGGCCTCAATGTGTTATGTGATCTAGGCTGTCACGTTAGACCGGCATATGACTTTTTCATTTATGTGAACACATTGTGTTTTGGACCCTTGAGTTTTTGAATATAATTGATGATGTCTTAACTGTATTTGGTGAGTTATTTTAAAACCTTGTGGGGAATATAAACAGTAGGCATTGCTTTAAAATAATTCTAAAATGCATAAGGAACAGTCTTAGTACACTAGACTCTTGTTGATGAATGGAAAATTTTGATGAGTCAGATATCTGCATGTGGAGACATTTCTGTGGAAGATGATGAGGCAGGAAACAAGGATTGTTAGGCCAGACAAAATTGTTATGTAAACATGGAACAGGAATGTCTGACTTTCAGGATGGCAAAAAGGAAGCCAAAAGCACAATGTCTTGAAAAACAAGGAGAAAAGGCCTGGAAATTGAATGGTAGCGTGTAATTCATGAAGAGATTGATTCCTGGCTTTTTTTTGTATATGCTGTATGACTTCTTTCTTTTCTACAATAAATCAGCTTGTTTTCACAGTTGAAAACTTCTGCTATGCGGGGCTGAGTTCCTGAAGACTTGAGATTTCTTTCTATCGCTGGTGTGAAGCAAAGTTTCAAATTCAGTGACTGCATAGTCCAGCGGTTCTCAACCTTGGCAACTTTAAGACTTGTGGACTTCAACTCCCAGAATTCCTCAGCCAGCAAAGCTGGCTGAGGAATTCTGGGAGTTGAAGTCCACAAGTCTTAAAGTTGCCAAGGTTGAGAACCCCTGGCATAGTCCAAGACTATAGGAAAACCAAGATACATGTGTGAGAAGTATTTTGTGATGATTTTGATAGGTTATGATGAATTTTCTCTTTTTTCATAGGACCCTTGTGGAGATGCTCAGATCAATGGACTTGTCTACTCTAAAGCCATTTCTTCCTGGACAGCCAGAAAAATTTGCTGCTTTCTTGGACAACATGATTGGCAGTTAGCTATATGGGTTATAACAAATTGCTGCCAGAACTGAAACTGGCCTAAGACCTATGCAAGTTTACCACAGTATTTGTCACCTCCAATGAAATTAAAAATAAAAGCATTCTGTAGGGCCAATTTTTGTGGTGAAACCAGCTGAGGTTTTTTATATGGCATTTTGTAAACCTAAAACGGCATATAAGGCAAAGAGGCCCTTGGCTTGAATCACACAGTGGACAAAGTGCCAAAACCAATCTGTGTTATGATATTTATGTTGTGTAAACTCAGTCTCATTCAATAAAACATGATTAAGCAGGATGATTTCCCACAGTAGATGAACCAAACACATGATTTGTGACTTAGGCAATCACGGCTCATTCAACAAACCATGATCAATGTAATAATGTTTCCTTTGTAAATTCATCAAATTAATATGAATAGGCCAAGAGGCTCCCATGCTATTTAAACGTCTAAATCCTGTCATCATTCTGCATAAAAAAAAAACACAAATTCTGTGCAATCTGTAAACCCTTCTTCTCTTGATAAATGTGTTTGTAATTCTTTGGTCTGTTCACATTTTCACAATTTGATTTGGGTCTTCTTTTCTTGGGGACCATTAGCCCCACTCTCTGGTTGGACCTAAATACATAAGAATCTCCGAGCCAATCATTTTGCTTGGTCAGTCGGCTCGATTATTGGTCATATTTGAAATTAAGTTTGCTCCCTGTCAAAGATGGAGAACCTCTTTTAATTGCCTGCAATTAAAGATCAGGAGGGCCCCATGGTGGGACAACCAGCAGTAGAATCACTCGATTCCCCAGTTCAGGGGTAGGCAACCTTGGCTGTTTTATGACTCGTGGACTTCAACTCCCAGAATTCCTCAGCCAGCATGGCTCAGCTTGGAAACCTCTCCCTTTCCCCTCAGCATGGCTGGCTCAGGAATTCTGGGAGTTGAAGTCCACCAGTCATGAAGGGGCCATAGTTCCCCCATGCTGGCTCAGGAATTCTGGGAGTTGAAGTCCACGAGTCATGAAGGGGCCATAGTTCCCCCATGCTGGCTCAGGAATTCTGGGAGTTGAAGTCCACGAGTCATAAAAAAGCCAAGGTTGCCTACCCCTGGCCTAGGCCGCTTTATGACTTGTGGACTTCAACTCCCAGAATTCCTAAGCCAGCATGGCTCAGCTGGGAAACCTCTCCCTTTCCCCTCAGCATGGCTGGCTGAGGAATTCTGGGAATTGAAGTCCACCAGTCATAAAAGAGCCAAGGTTGCCTACCCCTGGCCTAGGCCGCTTTATGACTTGTGGACTTCAACTCCCAGAATTCCTAAGCCAGCATGGCTCAGCTGGGAAACCTCTCCCTTTCCCCTCAGCATGGCTGGCTGAGGAATTCTGGGAATTGAAGTCCACCAGTCATAAAAGAGCCAAGGTTGCCTACCCCTGCCCCAATTCCTTGTTTTGTGTTTTTTCCTCCAGTTCTTTCCAGCCATTCCTTCTTCCTTATACTTCTGGGACTCTTAACAGGTAATTATGGTTAGGGTAAATCTTTTAACTCAACTTACCCTAAGTTCAAATCTTAGACTGCAACAACAACAATAATAATAAAAAGTTGGAAGGGACCTTCGAGGCCATCTAGTCCAACCCCCTGCTCAGGCAGGAAACCCTATAGCAGGGGTGTCAAACTGCTGGCCCGCGGGCCGGATGTGTCTTCCGGAAGCCACGCCCACCGCATTGCCATTGCAATGGCAAAACCATCCAGATACATTGCGCAACATCATGTGACGTCACGAGTTTCAGACAAATGGCTGTCCAGTGTCTTCTTAAAAATTTCCAGTCTTGCAGCATTCACAGCTTCTGGAGGCAGGTTGTTCCGCTGATTAATTGTTCTAACTGTCAGGAACAGTTGTATTTTGTTCAAATACAAGGGGAGAAAATTCATAAGCTCAGCATGGCAGTGGAACATTCTACTTATGGATGTTGTGGGTTGTCCATCTCTGAAGACTTTTGGTTGAGTAGTCATCCCTTGGGGGATGCCCATTGCTGAGGGTTACACTAGAACAGATGGTCTCTTCCAACTCTATGATTCTATACCTACTTCTAATAATAATTGCATATTGAGGTATGGTCTACAAGTGAACTTCAAGGATGATGCAAAAGACAAAGAGGAAATACATTCACGAATGGAGCACTAATTAATCACTGATTTGACTGTCTTTTTTTAAAGACCACACAGTCAAAGGTTCCATTTCCCAACATGGACCAACTGCTCTATTCTTTTTTTCTTGAAGTTCTAGTTTCCATAACACCACTTAAAAAGCTTTAGTTTAAGCCAGGTATAGGCAACCTTGGCTCTTTTATGACTCGTGGACTTCAACTCCCAGAATAGCTTAAGCCTGGTTTAAGCCATGAAGATTTACTTTCCAGGATTTGTTTTTGCCCTGTCACATTTAATCTTCACTAGGACCTTCTGTGACATGTCACATGGCTGGGTTTAGATGTTGGACTGAGTTGTACAATGTTTTGGGCTTGGTTTATTGCATTGAATTAACCCACCACTCTATTTTGTAATGTGTGCTTTTCAGATTAAATACAGCTAACACAGGTGAGCTACAAAAAGGTGGATAATTACAGCTGAGCTGTCAAAAATTCATGCTCTTTTTAACTCTTTCCCACCATCTAGGGCAGTGATGGTGAACCTTTTAGAGACTGAGTGCCCAAACTGCAACCCAAAACCCACTTATGCATCGTGGAGTGCCGGGTGGGTGTGGCCCATTGGGTGGGTGTGGCCCATTGGGTGGGCATGGGTGTGGTGGTAATGGCAGACTGGGTGGGACTAAAAGGTTCAATCAATTCCAACTTTGCAAGATCTTTTTTTTTCTCGCGAGAAGTTGAAATTGACTGATTGAACCTTTTTTTTTTTTTTTTGCACACGGCGGCGGCAGCCTAAAGCGAAAAGATTTTATAAAACCCAGCTGAAGGCCTAGGACTGGGGTGACGGGGCGCGTGCCCACAGAGAGGGCCCTGAGTGCCGCCTCTGGCACCCGTGCCATAGGATTGCCACCACTGATCTAGTGGCTGGCCTGATTTTGCAGCCGAAATATGGTAAATTGTGGCAGATGTGTGAATCCAGCTGTTGTCCTTGCAAAACATGCTTTATGCCTTAGTGCAGGGGTGGGCAACCTGATAACTTGTGGACTTCAACTCCCACAATTCCTGAGGCAGCCATGTTGTTAAGCAAATCACTTGTTGTTAAGTGAATCAGATAGGCTTCCCCTATTGACTTTGGTGTCAGAAGCCAGCTGGGAAGATCACAAAATGGCAATCACATGGTCCCTTTCATGCTGCCAACTGTTACAAATCCATGCCAGTTGCCTGAATTTGGACCACATGACTGTTGAGATGTCGTGACCGTTGTAAGTGCAAGAAGGACCAGTCATAAATTACTTTTTCCAGAGCTGTTGTAACTTTGACCGCTCACTAAATTAATGGTTGTTAAGTCAAGGATCACGTCTCTCTGATTTTTAACTCTTAGGAATGGCCAGGGGGCCCTAACCCTTCTCATTTCTTTGGCCTAATATCAAGCATGAGTCACTGACCAATTATGGCAACCCAGGTCCAAGTCGCTGGAGGATATCAAGTAGAGAAAGCAACAGGTGACAACCCAGCGTGTTGTCAAACAGCTGTCTGCAGATTAGGATAAACCACGGTTAGCAAGCTGAACTGGCGGAACCATTTACTGTCTATGAAAATATTACAACACCTTTTACTTTAATTTAGCATCCCCTGCCTAAACCAAGCCCACGGGTTATTTTACAGGTCCCCGTGTTGCACGTAATCGCCAATCTGGTAACTGCCTAAGCAATTATCCAGTTAATTACAGGTAAATGCATGGTGGGAACCCAGCTGCTAATATCAGTGTTTCTCAACCTTGACAATTTTAAGGCATGTGGACTTCAACTCCCAGAATTCCACAGCCAGCAATGCTGGCTGTGGAATTCTGGGAGTTGAAGTCCACATGCCTTAAAATTGTCAAGGTTGAGAAACACTGCGCTAGGTCAACGTGTCTATGTGCAACACCTGGAGCCTTCCTTAACCCACCTGAACCCCCACAACAAACAATGCCAATTCACTAACTAATCATAGAACACAGAATCCCAAGGCCGGCAGGGACCTACGAGGTCATCTAGTCCAACCCCCGGCTCAAGACAGGAGACTTTATATATATATATATATATATATATACCATCCCGGCCAAGGTCTCCAGTCTTAACCAGTTTTGACCAGTCAAACAGACTAGACCACAGAGACAGCCCCCCCCCACACACACGCTTCCCTACAGTCAGAGCCACGAGGGGCTTCCTTCGCCCTCCGGACCCCCACCCTCCTCCGGCCAGCCACGAGCCCTGGCTCTCAGCCACCCCCGACGCGCCGCGTGGGAAAGCAAAGGCGGGCTGCCGCCACGTGCCGTTTTTCCACGTGAGCCGGGCTCGCGCTTGGCCCGGGCCAGATTGCAGACAGCTGAGACGACTCCCCCCCCCACAACACACACACTCCGGCCGCCGCCCTGCCCCGCCCCGCCCTCGCCTTGAAAGGGCCGGGCTGGACCACACCTTCCTCCCCGGCAGCGCTCGCCCCTCGACTCGACTCTTTGCGCGCTGCTTGCCCCCCGCTTCCTCGCTCTCTGCCCGCTTGGGGACCCCCGCATAGTTCCCCCCCACCCGGGCGCCTTTTCTTGGGGTTGCGCTCCCCGCAGCCTCACCTGCCTGCCTGCCTCTTCCCCCCCCCGCCTTGGCCATGCAGAAGGGCTGGAAGAAGTACTTTGGCCAGAAGTCCCTCAGCGAGGTGACCATGGATGAGTACCTGGGCAGCCAGGGGCTCTACCGCAAGCTCACGGCCAAAGACGCCACTTGCCTCTTCCGGGCCATTTCCGAGCAGGTAAAGCCCGGGCTGGCCCGTCCGCTCCGGCTCTTGGCCCCGAGTAGGGCTGAGCTCCGGCTTTTGGGGGGGCGGCAAAGGGGGTGAAAACCGCGCCTCAATAAGCCGTGGGTACGCGAAACGCCCGCGGGCAGAGCCCCCCTTCTCTTCCTCCTCCTCGTCAATGTTGGTTTTTTTTGGGGGGGGGTCTCTTTCCAAGCAGGGTAGCGGCCAAGCAGAAGATGCAACCGACTTAGACCCCCCTTCCCACCGCCGACCTCCTTGGCTTTAAGTGAAAGTGTGGAGTTGTGTTTCTGGGTTTGGTCAAAGGGGGTTGGATGCGCTTCTTTCCCCCCCCCCGTAAGGTTGCCTTTTAGAGGGGAAAAGATGGTCCCGGGATAAGTTTGCAGCCAATGACTTGGTTGACACAGAAGTATATCCTAAGAGACGGATTTCAGGTGAAATGGTCCTGCTGCTCCTTTTAGTTTAAACCGGGTCTAACTTATAAGCAACTTTTAAACGAGTTTGGTTCCCTACCGTGGGTTAAACTTCAAACACGGTTGAGTTTGACTTCCAGCTACCTTCATTTGTAGTCCGTTTACTGATACATAGTGGCTTACCCAGCTGCTGTGGATAAAGTGGGGTTTAGCAATGTGAACTCAATTGCTGTTTAGGTGGGCTGCGTTCCAAGTTGAGTGCATAAACGCAGTTCAGTTTGGGAAATTCAACACACTTTGCTGTTCGGTAGCTCAGCACTGGCCAGTTTTGCTCTGGCTCTGTGATTAAACTGGGTTAAGCCTGGTTAGTACTTGACTGGGAACTAGCAGGCGATAGCATAGCTGTAATAAATCCAGAATGCAACCTGAAAGTTTCAGTGAAAAATCTCTTTTGTATGGTTGCCCTGAAAAGATCTGTACTGTATTCACCAGGAATAGAGAACTCCGTTTGCGGGCATTTTTCCACTTTTCTTTTTAGAAAACAGAACCTAGAGTAGTATTTGTTCTGATAGAATTTAAATGCAGAGTAAGAGGGTGGAAAGACTTTGGCCAAGTAATAATAGAATATTTGATAGTTTATGTAACGCAGCCTTTCTAACTGGAGACACCTGCAGGTAACCAAACCTCTGCTCTTGAGACTCAGCAAGTGACTGCGCCAGCTGGGGAATTCTGGGAATTTAACACACACACACACACACACACACACACACACACACACACACACACACACACACACAGAAACAAACAGCACCAAGAAATGGCAAAGTTGATGTGCTGCATCTTTTTGGACTGGCACCCAACTGATTTGTTGGGCTGAAAGAATAGTACCAAACTTAATACCTTTTATTATTTTGGTTGAGAAAATCATAAGTTAATTATGTCATGCAAAAACTAGCAAAGAGTTTGTAACAGTTTTTTTAGGGATTATTGTTTGTATTTTGGATCTGAGCTATGGGTAAGTATGGTGTGCTTGAGGGTTTGCCTGGACTGCAAGGTGATGTAACATGGTTTATAAACAAACATTCGACACTTAAAAAACTGTTTGAGTAGCTTAAGGACCTGTAGCCTCTTCTCCATCTGAGTTCCATGGACTACTTTGAGATGTAACGGGTCTCTTTGGGAATAATTATGAATGATCTAATATAGGGGTCCTCAACTTTGGCAACATTAAGACTTGTGGACTTCAACTCCCAGAATTCCTGGCTGGCTGAGGAATTCTGGGACTTGAAGTCCACAAGTCTTAAAAGTTGCCAAAGTTGAGGACCCCTACTCTAATAAAGTGTTTTGCAATCTTAGCCATTTTAAGAGTGTGGACTGCAACTCCCAGAATACACATTGCTGGCTGGGGTATTCTGGGAATTGAAGTCCACATCTCTTTAAATCAGGGGTTCTCAACCTTGGCAACTTTAAGACTTGTGGACTTCAACTCCCAGAATTCCTCAGCCAGCTGGCTGAGGAATTCTGGGAGTTGAAGTCCACAAGTCTTAAAGTTGCCAAGGTTGAGAACCCCTGATTTAAATGGCTAAGGTTGGGAAACGCTGCTTTAATGTAAGCCATTTATGGATCACTACGGAGTATTCATAATGCTTGACCTCTTATCTAGCTAATTTGAAATAACAGTGGATCTGCTTATTTTGACTAGAAGTGACCCAAAGACCATTTGTTGAACAAATGTACTTTGTACAAGATTCAAACTGTTTCAGAATCTCACCAAAGAAAGGTTAAGACTAAATCTGGTAGGCTTGTATGTTTTCTGATCCCTGAATTTAGTATCAGACAGAAGAATCATGCTGTTGTTTATTTTTGCTCCTATTTTTTTGATGCTTTTAAGACAAGGTAACATGAATTACATTCCAAAGTTAAAGGTTTTCTTATTGTCTTAATCTTTGAATATGTTGGCAAGCATTAATAACTCTGATGCGTCAGAACAGAGATATAATTTGCGTGTAGCTCTATTCCGCTTCGTGAAACTGTAATTGGCTCATACTGCCATACTTTTTTAATTGATATCTCTACTTTTTTAAGGTTTATGCCTGTCAGATTCATCACACGGCAGTCAGAAATGCTTGTGTTTCCTTCATGAGGAAAAATCAGATAAATTTTGAGTCCGTGAGTATATTTGTTTTAGAAGCATGTATACATAAATCTATCCAACTACATATACATTTAATTTGTTTTTAATTTTGAACTTTAGCTGCGGAATTGAATCCTAATTTTTATTATATTGTAATTTTATGGTAATTCTCTTAGCTGCTTGGAGTTGACTGTCAGAAGTCATTGAAGTTTAATAAAAAAATATTGTGTCAAATCATTTCCGTATGTGGGGTCCCTGCTGTTCTCTGAACTTGGTGGGTTTCTTGAAGATACTTCATTATTGAACTAGGTGTCATCAATAACCCACTCTCCTCTGTTTGCATTTCAGTGTGACTGAAACACTTTTAAATCCATTTGCAGATATCTGTATAGGCACATACATACTTTATTCTGTCACATTTCCAAATCGAGACACTTTGATTTACTGAGTCGTGTCAGTTATAGGGGAAAGAGATGTGTCAGTCTTTATTGGCAAAAATCAGAAGTCTGTAGCATCTTTCCAAATGTTATTAAAAGGCACACGTTTTTGTGAGCTGCTGCTCCCTTTATCAGCTGCATAAAATAGTTGACCACTGTGTATCTGATGAAGGGAATTGTAGCTTGCAAAAACCTATATTACCTGGAAAAGGTGTTATAGGCTTCTGATATTTTCCCACTATAGACTGGCTTAGTTCTTCACCTACTTTATTTAGTACTTTCTTTCATGTTGCAACATCTGACCATGGATTTACTGTGATGTTTCAAGGTGAAATCATAGATTCACAAGGCACAGTTTTGGTCAATTAATTATGTGCTGTAACCACGTATGAGTGTGAGTCAGTGGTGGTCCTTAGAGTGCAAGTGGTTGGGACACTGGGCAAGAGGTTAGTAAGCGCACGTTTGAGACCTGAGAGTTGCCGTGAGGCAGGGTTGAGCTGTGGTCCTTTACTCCATGAAAGGAGCCCCCCAACTGGGCATCCCCAAGGCAACAGTGATATCACCTGCTAATCCTTTCATCCCAGAAGTTCTTCACAGCATCAAACATGAATGCAAAGTTATGGCTTTCAGAGATTGGTAGTCTAAACAAGAGTTGAAAGTTTTACTCAGATTTTAGGATGTTGAGTAAAAGCAGAATCTCTAATTTATTTATTCCTTCCTTCCTTCCTTCCTTCCTTCCTTCCCTCCCTCCCTCCCTCCCTCCCTCCCTCTCTTTCTTTCTTTCTTTCCTTCCTTCCTTCCTTCCTTCCTTTCTTATCAAGTACGTGGAAGGCTCATTTGAAAAATACTTGCAACGACTTGGAAATCCGAAGGTAAGAAAGATTTAGCAAATTTGCTCTGGATTCATCAGAGCCACTGAACGAGAAACCCACAAAAGTTTTAAGCATTTAGTAACCCTTCCAAGTTACAACAACACTGAAAAAAGTGACTTAGGACCATTTTTCACACTTAATGATTGTTGCAGCATCCCCGTGTTCACGTGATCAGAATTTAGGTGCTTGGCAACTGGCATGTATTTATGAGCCCTGGTGGCACGGTGGTTAGAATGCAGGATTGCGGGGTAACTCACTGCCCACTGCCAGGAGTTCGATCCTGACCCACTCAAAGGTTGACTCAGCCTTCCAACCTTCTGAGGTTGGTAAAATGAGGACCCAGATTGTTGGGGGCAACAGGCTGACTCTGTAAACCACTTAGAGAGGGCTGTAAAGCACTATGTTTTTTTCAGCACTGGTATAAATTCAAATGGTGACTAAACAAATAGTCATAAGTCAAGGACTATCTCCAATGTAATCAATGTTAGATAGTCTAAATCAGGGGTCGCCAACCTTGGCAACTTTAAGACTTATGGACTTCAGCTCCCAGAATTCGAATTCTAGGAGTTGAAGTCTACAAGTCTTAAAGTTGCTCGGTTTGGAGACCCCTCTTCTAATTTGACTCAACCATGTAGCCCAAGGGACTTCAAATTTGGCAACTTTAAGACTTGTGGACTTCAACTCCCAGAATTCCAGGGCTGGCTGAGGAATTCTGGGAGTTGAAGTCCACAAATCTTAAAAGTTGCCAAGTTTGAAGACCCCTGAATTGTAGCTGAATGTCCACGGAGATTCTCAATCATCCAGGCCATAGCTGTCCCAAAGATGCTTTTTTTAAATGAGGCAACTAGAGTTTCTTGTTTTTGCCTTTGAAGACGTTTCGCTTCTTATCCAAGAAGCTTTTTCAGTTCTTTGGGACAATCATGTAGCTGTTTGATTTGGGAACTCACTGCTGTGTTTGAATTGCCTTCAAGGAGACCTCTGTGTGGCATGCATTATGGCAATCTCATATGAACATTAATGCTTGCATCTTTAACTAGATCAGGGGTCCTCAACCTTGACCACTTTTAAGACTTGTGGACTTCAACTCCCAGAATTCTGGGAGTTGAAGTCCACAAGTCTTAAAGTTGCCAAGGTTGAGAACCTCTGAACTAGATTGAGCATTAGATGAGGGCTTATGTTGGAGCCACCCCACAATTGTTATATTGCAAAGTAGTCACTTCATTTCCCTTCTGTTAAACAGGAAAGTGCTGGACAACTTGAGATGAGCGCCTTCTCACTGATTTATAAGTAAGTACTATATTACATTTTTGAATCTCAGAACTTGATCTCTTCGTATTATTTAAACAAAATATACATCTTGCAACTTACTAGAAGCACATGGAACCCAAGAAAGTATTCATCATTTGTTCCTTCATAGATAGCAAAGAGTTTCCACTACTTACAGCTTTTAGCAGTAATAAAAATGATCCGAATCCATGTTGGAACAGGATGTAAATCTATTTGGCAATCACTAAACTGTTGGCTCTAACAAGAATTTATTGGATCTGTCTTAAAAGCAGCACAGCATCATTTTCCTTGATCCATTGGTGATTTACATGCTGCCTTTTAAATAAGCTTTCTCAAGATGGGTATAGTCAAATGCCATAAAAATACCATAAAACCTGTTATCTAAAATTATAAATTAAAGGCTAACTAATAGAAGTAGCTTCCAAGACTTTTGTAGGCATTTCAATTAAAACTGCTGGGACAATTTATCACAGCAGGAATTTTAAAACCAAAGGAATAACAAATACTGAGTTGGTAAAAAGTGTAGTGGAACAGTTTCATATGTGAGAACAGTTCATCAATGGAATGGCTTCCCTCTGGAAGTTCTGGATGCTCCATCACTGGAGGTTTTAAAGAAGAGATTGGACAGCCATTTGCTGGGAATGGTATAGGGTCTTCTGCCTTGAGCAAGGGGATAGACTAGAAGACCTCCAAAATCCCTTCTAGCCCTATGATTCTGTGAATCTAAGGTGAATAAAATGAGTTCCAGCTGCTTTGATTTCTGATGGATAAAAAAAAAAGCACAGAGCTACTTGTAACTTACAAGAAGTGTTTAGTAGCAGAAAAGCTACCAGAAGCAGCACTATTGGGAAGCTCTGCCAGCTGGGTGGACAAGCGGAGCCTGGAAATCCAGAGACTGTCTTATGTGCGATTCTGTTTTATTTTTCCAAAACATCTGGAGGTTGCACAAACCTAACTCACTGAAATAACTACAGTAGTATGCAGGGGAGAGGGTCTTCTTTCATGATCCATCATGTGCCAATCATTTTGCTTGGTCAGTTGGCTGGACTAATAATCTACCAATATATTATATTTGAAATTAGTGCTGCCCTATAGCAGAGATGGTACCCCCTTTCATTGGCTGCGCTTACTTGGAGATCATTAGGTTCTACAAGGTGGTAGTAGAATCGCTGTTTTTAACTTTGTTTTGCTATTCCTTTCTCCAGTTTTATCAATTCCTCCTTTCTTGCATCTTTAGGACTCTTAGAAATAATTACGGTTAGGTTAAATCAAGTGAATTCCACTTGGCCATGTTTCAAACTGTAGACTGCATTCTTGTCTAGATTTTGGCTGGGGAATTCTGGGAATTGAAGTCCACAAGACTTACAGTTGCCAAGGTTGGACACCCCCTGTCTAAAGTGTCCAAAGAATAAACTGTCAGTTCTCTCTCTCTCTCTCTCTCTCTCTCTCTCTCTCTCTCTCTCTCTCTCTCTCTCTCTCTCTCTCTCTCTCTCTCTCTCTCTCTCTCTCTCTCTCTCTCTCTCTCTCTCTCTCTCTCTCTCTCTCTCTCTCTCTCTCTCTTTCTGTCTCTCTCTCTCTTTCTCTCTCTCTCTCTCTCTGTCTCTCTCTTTCTATCTCTTTGTCTCTCTCTCTCTTTCTCTCTCTTTCTGTCTCTCTCTATCTCTTTGTCTCTCTCTCTCTTTCTCTCTGTCTCTCTTTCTCTTTCTCTCTGTCTCTCTTTCTCTGTCTCTCTCTGTCTCTGTCTCTCTCTCTCTGTCTCTCTGTCTCTGTGTTCCTTGTTTTGCTCTTTCCTTTTCTGGATCTCACTTAGATATTGGGAGAGTAGTTGACTTCCAATCTAAAAACTGATTTAGTTTCATCTTACACTTTATTGTAAACTAGAGGAGACCTCAATAATTGGCAGTATGTTCGGAAAAAAATAAAGACCTGTCATAGGGTTACACTTTTTGTTGTCAGAAATACATCACAGAAAAATCTTATCACTAGCTTTAAATGTTATTGGTCTTTTCAAGCTAATGAGTGTTTATGTAATGTTTGCTGTATAAGACCAAAACTGAGAATCTCTTGATGGAGACCCAGGTGGTTTAGTATCTAAGGAGTTGGGCTAATATTTATTTTATTTATTTATTTATTTTACGATTTTTATACCGCCCCCCTCCCGAAGGACTCGGGGCGGTGTACAGCCCAATTAAAAACGACAACATACAAAAATTAAAATTATTAAAAATAAATTAAATAATTTGGCCCAATCATTTAAAAACCCAATACATAATCTAAAAACTCAATCCCCTAAAAACAATTATGGCTATTGTTGGAACCGGAGCTACTATCCCAGGCCGGCTTGTCGGAATAAATATGTTTTTAATTCTCGACGGAAGGAGCGCAATTCCATCATCGTACGGAGTTCGGGGGGGGAGCTCATTCCAAAGCGTTGGAGCTCCCACAGAGAAGGCCCTCCCCCTGGGGGTTGCCAGCCGACATTGTCTGGCTGACGGCACCCTGAGGAGACCCACTCTGTGGGAGCGTACCGGACGGCGGGAGGTATTTGCTGGCAGAAGGCGGTCCTGTAGATATCCGGGTCCGATGCCATGGAGCGTTTTAAAGATGGTCACTAACACCTTGAAACGCACCCGGAAGGCCACCGGCAGCCAGTGCAGCTCGCGCAGGAGCGATGTTACATAGGAGCGCCATGATGCTCTGGTCACTACCCGTGCGGCCGCATTCTGGGCCAGCTGAAGCCTCCGGGTGCACCTCAAGGGGAGCCCCATGTAGAGAGCATTACAGTAGTCCAGCCTGGAAGTGACGAAGGCATGAGTAACTGTGCATAGCGAGTCCCGGTCTAGGAAGGGATGCAACTGGCGTACCAGGCGAACCTGGTATTGGGGAGACACAACTCCAGCTCTGCCACTGAGGTTTGGTGAATTTGGGCCAGCCATTCTCTTTCAGCCCAAATTATTTCTATAGCTGATGGTGCAGGAAGCAATTAGAAAACAGAGCATTTGTGAGCTTCGTGATGGACGATAATTTACACATCTAACAGATAAATGCAACAAGCACATGGTGGGCAGTTGTGGTTGTCTGCTTCTTTCCAGAAGGTTGTCTTTTTTTTCTACTTGGTCAGCCTATGTGAGTGGTCAGTGACCAGAACAGCCCTTTGGTCCCCCTGAAATCTTGCTCCTCTTTAGATTCTTCTAAAGCTGAAAATGTCTCTCTGATATGAACTTTCAAAAATAGTTGGTTTCCCTTGGCTGATGTTCTCCAACTGACTGTTGACAAGAGTTGCATTTCAATGTGGTGGGAAAGAAGTAGGGTGGAAAAGTGTGGTAGATACTCCATTTTGTACAATAACACATTGTATTCTCATATGTTCTGGGCTAGCTGGGGAGTTTTGGGAGCTGAAGGCCAAACATTTTCAAGGTCTAGATGTTGGGAAATACTGGCTCAGAAGAGTTTCAATCAAAGTTATGGGGTCTTATTTCTTGACCTGAATTACATTGAAGGGATGGCTGGTCATACACTTCCAAGAAAGGCAACTTATTTTTTTTTCTGTCCTCTTACCTTTGCAATTAATTAGCCGAGACTTCATTCTTTATCGGCACCCTGGGAAACCTGCTTCTTACGCCACTGATAATGGCTTTGAAGACAAGGTAAGTGAACTTGGCTTATGAGAGAAAAACTCAAGAGTACCAGTCTATGTGTTAGGTCAGCGATCTTCAAACTTGGCCCTTTTATGACTTGTGGACTTCAACTCCCAGAATTCCTCAGCTTGCATGCCTGGCTAAGGAATTCTGGAAGTTGAAGTTCACAAGTCATAAAAGGGCCAAGTTTGAAGACCCCTGTGTTAGGTGATGTGCAGAAGTCTTGTTTCTAGTACCGTACAAAATCACTTCGGCTATTAGGAAAGTATAAAACTTTTTGTTAATTTCCCACTCCTGAAATCCTTGAAACATACTTGAAAGGAGACATTTCATGAACTGTAAAAGATTTATATGATTCATTTCACAGCGTCACATTTATAGTGGAAGTGTAAAGTATATGCCATCCCTTTAATTTTATTTGCACCTGTGTTACAACACCAGTGTAGTCAAACAGGATCCTATAGGATAATCTCATTCTAAGATGTATGAATATTAAAAAAATATGCTATCTCCTTAATACCATACCCAAATAAGTAAAGTAGGGCATTTAGAAAGAGTTAATAGATTAATGGTGTCCTAATTAATTGGACAGCTCTCTCCTTGTGATATATAACTGGATACGTTTACAATTGTACAAATCAATTTACGACACAAAACAATAGTGTTTGCAAAACATGCTTCATAAATATAATCTCATAAGAACTATCGTACATTATGCTTTTCTTTTATATGTAGACATTAATTTTAAAAGCACCCTTTTTATTTGTATGTAAATCATTTTTGCATTTAATCTATGAATGACATTTAACTTCTATCAACGGGGGAAGCATTCTGATTTCTCCTCTATGTGGTGATCAAAACTACGCATGTTTTCGGATTCCCAGCATTATTTTTAAACTCAGATTTCTGCCTTTCAGATTCTACTGTGCTGTTCCAGTAATGGTCATTATGATTCTGTGTATACCAAACAATTTCAAGCCAGTGCTGCAATCTGCCAGGGTAAATAAAACATCGCCTTTTCTATCCCACCACTCTGTTTTAAGTAGCATAATAATAAATCTATCCTGTGCAAGATGTTAACTTCCCAGAAATCCCCTAATTTTAAAAGTGTGCTGTTATCCTCCATTTAGTTGTGTTTGACCCTTGGACACTCTATGGACCAGCAATCTCCATCCCCCTCTGTCTCGCAGCTCCTCCTTCAGATCCGCCATGGTCATCCTGATGTCATCCTTTATAGTGTCCAGCCAGTGGATACTAAAGTGGCCCCTTGTCCTTTTTCTGCTGATCACTCCCAGCATGATTGCCTTTTTGAGCAAGTCAGCTCTCATGACATGGCCGAAGTATGACAGCCTCTGTTTGGCTATCTTGGCTTCAAGTGATATTTTTGGTGAGGTTCGGTCTAGGATTTCATTATTTTTTCAGCCCATGGGATGTGTAATAGACACCTCCAGTACCACAGTTCAAGTGTCCCACCCTTCTCCTATCTGCCTTTTTCAGAGTCCACATTTCACAGCCATAAGTAGCAATTGGAGAAAAACTATTGTGTTCAAAAGTGTGTTCCAGCTTATAAACCGTTTATAAAGATGCAACCCTTTATTTGCCTAGCTGTCCTTTACGAAACTCTGTACAAAAATGTCTTCAACGTGGATGAAGAAGAATTGAAAACCGCCCTTGAGATGTTTCGAAATGGGGCTAAGAAAAACAGAAACAGTGCATCTGTCGGCAGCGAAGATGCAAATTTTGATTGCCTTCCTGACAGGGCATCCAGAAATGCTCCAGAAAAGAGGTACGCTCTGAAAATTAAAGAATTACAGTTAACATCTCATTAGACTTCATGAGATGGTGTTCCAGGGCATCTTAATATTGCATGTCTAAGAGGGCTGATGGTCAACACCATTGCTATCTTTAGCACAACCGGTTGTCCTAATTCAGCAGTCTTCTTCAGTAGTTGGCCAAAATTAATTTTGCCAGTGAATTCTGGAAGCTGCTGCTTAACAAATTTAGAGGGAGCACTAGGTGAAAGAAAGCTGCTGTTTGGAATGTATCTAGATGTATCGGATGATGTCAACCCAAGCCAACCAGCCCAGATTAAAAAAGCCAGAACTATACACACTTCAGAATAGTATCTTGAATGCTAATCTTAGGGTAGCTATAGAATCTTAGAACCTGCAAGAGAAATTTCCCAAACTCATTTATAGTGACGTCATTCAGATCATCTTCCTAGCTTGTTCACCCCCTGCGCTGAGTTGCTTTTTATGAAATAAGCTCCCAGCTGATTTTGTTTCTGTCTCTCGATGGTTGATGGCTGCTTCCCCTTCCTTTCTTAGCCTCCTTGCAGCCTCGCACAGATGGAAACTCTCCCGTGGGGAATGCAAAGCTGCTGTCATCGAGTTGTTTTTGTAGGTCAAATTCTAAAAATTGTAGGTGCTTCCCAGATCATTCAACACTGGGTGGCACCAAAATGCTGCTGTATTTTGCTTTTCCTGCTTCTGAGTTTCAGCACTGGACAGCGATGGATAGACACACTTTTCTTTTTTTCTTTTTTTGATCCAATATGTCTTTAATTGTTTAGGTTGGAAGACTGGGTAAGCTTTGATTCGGTACATCCAGTGGAGGAAAAATGCAAGCAAGTCACCGAGGAAGGAAAGGTTCGACAATTTTCAGACAAGGCGATCCATGTTTGCAAGCAACTATGTAGTATATATGCAGGCATACGGTATCTGTAGCAGGAAGCACAGTTTCACACCATCTTCCTTTTAATGTTGCCTCTTCTTCTGATGCTACACTGCTGTGGTTAAACACCTGCATGTCTAAAATGTTTAAATTCGGCTTCAGGGGAAGCAGGTACAAGGGCTGGGAAAATAGCATCTTGGAAAACTATACTTAAGATGTCATTAACATACTACTGGCTTTCTGGAGCTGTGCTACCTAAATGGGGTGTTTAAATATTCTGTTCTTGAGCTTTTCCTGTTCTAAAGAGTTTTTTTTAAAAAAAAACCAAAAAACAAGCCTCCTTTGTCACGTCCCCTCTTTCTCTGTGTGTGGTTTTTTTCAGCTCCATCACTTCTTTTGATAGAGCAAATAATTACAGATTCCTTCTCTAGCTTTTTACCCACTCTGCATTAAATTGCTTTTAGTTGTCTGGACTTGAACTAATTACAGGTAGACTTCACATTAGAACCACAGTTGAGCCCAACATTTATGTTGCTACGTAAAAAAAAATTGTTAAGTGAGTTTTGCCCCATTTTATGACTCTTCTCGACACATTTGGTTCAGTGCATGCCCTTAAATTAGTAACCCGGTTAAGTGAAACTGGTTTCCCCATTGAGTTTGCTTTCCAGAAGGTTGCAAAAGGGATTACATGACTCAGCAATAGTGCAACCATCATAAATGTGAGTCAGCTGTCAAGCATCCGAATGTAAACCACATGACCATGGGGATGCTGCAAAGGTCATAAGTGTGAAAAATGAGCATAGGTTACTTTTTTCAGTGCTGTTGTAACTTGGTCACTAAATGCACTGTTGTAAATTGAAGGCTACCTGTCTAACAGGACTTTCCAACCGTGGCAATTTTAAGAATTGTGGACTTCAACTCCCAGAATTCCTCAGCCAGTATGAATGCTGGGAGGTAAAGTCTACAAATCTTAAAGTTACCAAGTTTGGAGACCCCTGAACTATAACATGATTTTGCACCATTCAAAATACGGGGGATGCAAACCTGTAATGTAGTTTATCTAAACCCAGATAAGTGTCGGGTTTCTCTGCTGTTTGCCTAAACTCAAAGTAATGGCTGTTTTAGGATTAAGCAATCCTTCAGGAAAATGAGGCAGAATCCAGGATTGGAAATGGGAAATCAAAGTTGATCTACTCTTATTTTACTGCTTCCTGCCTGCCTGGTGTGGGGATTGTTTTTTGGAAAAGGACTCTTATCAGGTTACCATACACATATGATATTCTTCTCCTCTGTGGAAGATAAGTGCAAAATGTCAACTAGTCCCATGAAAGTGGGACTAGCCAACTAGGAACTGATGTGGTTTGCTGCTTGTATGCGTGAAACCTAGGTGCAAATTAGAGCCGTGGTGGCAGAGTGGTTAGAATGCAGTACTGCAGGCTAATTCTGCTGACTGCCGGCTGCCAGCAATTCGACAGTTCGAGTCTCACCAGCTCAAGGTTGACTCAGCCTTCCATCCTTGCGAGGCCGGTAAAATAAGGACCCAGATTGTTGGGGGTAACAGGCTGACTCTGTAAACCACTTAGAGAGGGTTATAAAGCACTGTGAAGTGGTATATAAGTATATTGCTATTGCTAAATCTTGTACCTGTGGTTAATACTGAATGTAGTTTAGCCTAGGACTGTTTAACATTAACAAACTATGTCCTTTTTGGTCATTGGCTATCTACTTACAAACAGAATTCCCAAGAGGAGAGAATTGCTTTACACTTCGTCTCCAGGATTGGAACAAGCTCTAAATTATTTTAAATTAAAATAATTCAATTAAATTAGCTTGTCTCCCAGCCTCAGTGATTAGTGAAGTGTGTAAAAATCCTTAATCAGTGGTTCAAGTTTTTTTTTATTGCACTGTTGCTGTTGTACTACTTGATGTTTATCTCCTAATTGGCATGTGCAAGTTGAACTAGCCATATTCTTGGGCCGTTGCTCAGCTGAGAGCAAGTGAAGTTCAACTTGCACATGCCAATTAGGAGATAAACATCAGATGGTAGGAGCAAAATGTAAACTAGTAGATGCAAAGGGGTGCATCTAGTGGTGCAAAGTGTAAACTAGTAGATTGACTTGAGCATTTCTTTTACAGGCGGGCAGGGTGAGACGGCAATTGTAGCCAGCAGATCTTCTAATCTGTTCCTCTTCAACTTCACAGCCTCCTGACAACCAAAGGATGCCTTTTCCCTACAAAGTATTGAAAGCCCTGGACCCTGAGATCTATCGAAACATAGAATTTGATGTTTGGCTGGAGAGCAGAAAAGGTAGTAGTAGTAGTAGTAGTAGTAGTAGTAGTAGTAGTAGTAGTAGTAGTAGTAGTAGTAGTAGTAGCAGCAGCAGCAGCAGCAGCAGTAGTAGAAGTAGTTGTAGTAAAAAGAACAATTACAATTACAATAACAATAAAGTTGGAAGGGACCTTGGAGGTCATCTAGTCCAACCCCCTGCTCAGGCAGGAAACCCTACACCATTTCAGACAAATAGCTGTCCAGTCTCTTCTTAAAAACGTCCGGTGTTGGAGCATTCACCGCTTCTGGAGGCAGGTTGTTCCACTGATTAATCCAGGGGTCTTCAAACTTGGCAACATTAAGACTTGTGGACTTCAGTTCCCAGAATTCTTCAGCCAGCTCTGACTGGCTGAGGAATTCTGGGAGTTGAAGTCCACAAGTCTTTTTATATATATATATTTTATTAATTTTATAATTTTAACAATAACAAAAATCAACATACATTCATTTAAATTCATATAAATAAAATAAAACAAATACCTAGACTTGACTATAGGTGCTGCTCGAACATCACCCCCCCACCACATCCACCCTCTCTCTTCCTCCCTGTCTTCTCGTCCTACTTCCCTCTACTCCACCTCTCTCCTTCCCTCTCTCTCCACTTCCTCTTCTCCTCCAACCTTCCTACTTCCTTCTCCCCTCTTACACTCTTCCCCCTTCAGGTGTGGTGCAGAGGTGGTGTCCGAGCAACACCCCTAATATTACAGATATACAAAATCATCTAATACCCCCCCAACCTTCAAGTCTTAAAGTTGCCAAGTTTGGAGACCCCTGATCTAACTGAAAACAACTAAGTGGGAATGAAGCTTAGATGTTTCTAATTATGACGTTCACACTAACCTATGAATAATTTCATCCTGTCTGTATTAGCTCCTCTATTTGTTGCACAAAGTGTCCTTGTATAGGGACTGCCTTGTTGAGTGGCAGTTTGCAGTTAAACGGTGATAATAAAAAAAAAGTCACTGCCACTAGTTCTCTAATTTATGACCTTCACAGGTCTGTCGAACAAAAGACAGGCTGAAGTCAACTCACAAGCAGAGTCATGATTTTGTGTAGTGACCGCTTCATTTAACAACCAAGTTGCTGGTCCCAATTGTAACTAAACAATGACTATCTGTGCAGCCTTCTCATAGGCCAGGGGTCTTCAAACTTGGCCCTTTTATGATTTGTGGACTTCAACTCCCAGAATTCCTCAGCCAGCATGCCCTAGGCAGCATGTGAAGACTTCTGCACTGGAGAAGGCTATACAGACATAATATTCATTGTCTATCGTATGCATAATGTCCTTGCCAGCTGCAGCTAATATCGGGAAAATAAGCCAGTTACATAATATTTTTTCCAAGCGAAGAACTCTACCATCAGATTAATATCCATGAATGCTTGATAAATGGCTTAAGTTTTCTTTTGATCTTCCTTTGTAGAACTTCAAAAAACAGATTACTTGGTGTTTGCTGGGAGACAGTACTATTTAGGAGACAAATGTCAGGTACGTGTTTTTTGTTTCTTTAGGAAAGATAATTGTTTGAAGCAACGTTTGATATACGCTAATTAAGCTTACTGAATGCAAAAAGGGTATTTGGTCATTGTGGAAGAGTTCTTTAAAATTGTTTGCAATCAGCAGAACACATTTTTCTTGGTTTATTAAAGAACAAAGTTCCTGCTTCCTGATCCTGACCTGGATGCCTCATTTTAAAATGCTCTGACAGAAGTAGGAATAGCCTTCAGTTCGTTTTCTAAGCTTCCTTATTGTATAAGAAGACCTCAGCTAAATTGAGGTTTTGTTGAGGTCTCCTCTTCATAATTCCAGTGACTTGGCCATCGCTGCACCGTTTTATCCCCAGTTTTCCACTTTGATGATTACTAACTCTTGCAGATGTGTGTTGAGAAGCAATGTCTTTACTACATTTAATTTGATGGACCCTTTAGGGCCAGTTGGAAAAATGGAAAGGGATGGCTGCATCCCTTATCACGACTTACTAGAGTAAACATGGGGTGTTTACTCTAGCAAGTCATTTAAAGATTTATTTTTTTTTAAATAACACCCCATCTTTCTGGATAACTAAAAGCTAAAGTAGCTGGTGCGGTTGATTCAAAGAAGGAACAGCTCAAAGTTAAGCAAAAAGGAGGTTAAAATCTGAGAAGAGTTAGTGAAATTAAAATATTTTTATCAATATGACACAATGTCATCAGACAGAGGGCCAACTTGAATGTCTGGGTTCCAGAGTTCCAGAGATAGGCCTTCACAATCAGAAAGGTTTTTTTAGTTTTACTTACCAATGGTAATGATGGCAGGATTTAACTAAGAGCTTTTTTCCAATGAACCCCCAATCCTTCATCCAGATGGGACCAAGTGTTTCCTCTCAGAATTCTAACCTAATTTTACAGAGACCCAGTTATGCATTGGCAATTTTAATAATGTAAGTTCTTTAAATATTAATTATATCTAAGAGATTTGCAGTCCAGCCATTTCATAACATATGGATTCTTACACCCTGATACCGGGTGTAGCAAACTGTACTTTTTAATATTTAAGGTTGTGATCAAAAAAAAAAAAGCTTTTAAAATGAGAAGGAGGGGAGTTTAAGAGTCCTTGCTGGGGGAAAAAATCTTGAGCTTGAAAACTTATACAGTAGATTGTTTTTGATATGAATTAACCAGCTTTCTGTGGCTCAGAGAATAAGGCTATGCTTTCTATGTGGAAAGTCCCATACCAAAATCTTAATTCTGGAATATGAGCTTGATATTGCTGACCCTAGAAAGTTGGACCATAAGGAAAGCTGAGCGCCAAAGAATTGAGGCCTTTGAACTCTGGTGCTGGAGAAGACTCCTGCGAGTCCTTTGGACTGCAAGGCGATCAAACCGGTCAGTCCTAGAGGAGATCAACCCCGACTGCTCTTTAGAGGGCCAGATCCTGAAGTTGAAACTCAAGTCCTTTGGCCACCTAACGAGAAGGAAGAACTCACTGGAGAAGAGCCTGATGCTGGGAAAGATTGAGGGCAATAGAAGAAGGGGATGACAGAGAATGAGGAGTCACTGAAGCAGGAGGCATGAGCTTCAATGGATTCCAGAAGATGGTAGAGGACAGGAAGGCCTGAAGGAACGTTGTCCATGGGGTCGCGATGGGTCAGACACAACTTCACAACTAACAACAACAAAGAATAATTGAGGTTTCTAATTCTGTCCTCTTCTTTTTGAGAAAAATTCCATGCATGGACTTTATCTTGATACATAAATTTCTATTTGACTTGTATGTTCTTACAACATTTACCCCAAATTAGGTGAGCCCCATTAACTGAGATCTTCTCCGATCTCACTGGTGTTTAAGTCATGAACCTGTTACCAGTTCTAGTGAGATTTCAAAAGAAACATACATTTACATTCCCAATAATAATGGTATGGTATGAGGACTTTTGACCATCTAGGATAGGCAAATTGCATCTCTGGGAGGAGAGAGGGCCCGCTTCCCCCTCCTTTATAAATGGGTTTTGAATTATCCCCAACATTGTACTACTTTGTGGAGGGAATGTTTCTGTGACTGTATAGGAGAAAGAGGCAGCAATACTTTTGTTTTCACCTCGTATAATGTTAGTGCTTAACACTATTTCCAGAGGTATTTCTAAAACAGTTCTGGCTTGTATCAAAAGTGTGTGTGTTTGTGTGTGAATGTGTGTGTGTGTGTGTGTGTGTGTGTGTGTGTGTGTGTGTGTAGAAAACAAGGCAAGACACAAAAAAAACAAGGCAAGATGATTTACATACACCAGGAGTCTTCAAACTTGGCCCTTTTATGACTTGTGGACTTCAACTCCCAGAATTCTTCAGCCAACATGGCTGGCTGAGGAATTCTGGGAGTTGAAGTCCACAAGTCATAAAAGGGCCAATTTGAAGACCCCTGACATACACTGTCTCATATTTACATATAATGTCTCATATTGATTTACACATACATATACATCACATTTTTTTAAAAAAATGTAGTAACTTACATTCTTTAAATATGAATCATATCTAAGAGTAACATATGGATTCTTACACCCTAATACCTGGTGTAGCAAACATCCAGGGCAGAAAATATAAATGAACTTCAGATTATAAACAGTGATTACAGAACTTGTTGGATCGAAGTCAAGGCCAGGCTGGAATTGCTTTCAAGAATAAAACAGATCAGTTCCAAAGTTGAATCTGGCTATTTTCACTTTTTGGCAGTGCTGCTTGGCAAAAAACTCAAGTGCTAATTATTCTGAGTATCTCTTTGGGTTTAATTAGAGTCTTCTTTTTCCCAGGTACGGCTAGAAACTGGGGGAAAATATTACAATGCTCATATACAGGATGTGGGACAGGATAATTTGGTGACCGTCTTTATTGAAGAGCTGGCAGAAAAGTATGTATCTGTTTCCTTTTAATTATATAACTGTATTCATTGGAAGAGCTATCGGTATCAGAATTTTAGCTGTGCTACTTCAAGATCATGTTGACAGTGTTATAACTAATACTATACAAAACCTGACATCTCTCTTTCCCTATCATTTCCTCAGACTGGGTTTAATTCTTTTACAATATGGGGGATTCCGTTCAACAGTTTTCTAACATGAAAAGGTTTTAATTTCATTTCCCAGGGAAAAGTATGTTGAAAATGAAAGCTTTCATTTTTGTCCTGGCGTAACCTTGATACTTTAAAAAAAAATTAAGACACAGTCTTATGGAACCTTTAAAACAAACCTTTCCCTTGTATTTTTTTTTTGTGGATCAAATATCTTGTGGTCCATGAAGCTTCTGTGATAATAAATGTATTAATCTTTAATATATTTCCTGATTCTTCGTTTTTGTTTGAGTTCTCTGGAAACTCAACAAATTACAGTATTACAAAAGAAGACAATATGAAACCTATTAAGAGAATAATACCTGTAAGTAAATACAATCAGGAAAAATTGACAGTTCTCTGGCAATTTGATGAAAATGGGCTTATTTCTACTATCAGCTTGTATATTATAAAGACAGTTCTTCAAGCTATTTTACTTAAGTTAGTACATAGCCTAACGAAGAGAAGGCTTGGGGGTGACATGATAGCTGTCCTCCAATTATTGAAAGGCTGAAATAGGGGAGATTTATTCTTGAAAGCACCAGAGGATCTCTGGCTAGGGACTATAAAAGATTGCACTAGTAATGGGACGAAGTCAATTCAGAAGCGCAAACGAACAACATGCAATAGACTAGACACAGTAGTTAGACCATATATAAGAGAAACACCAACCAAACAAAAGGTACTCGGAGTATACCGGTACTTGAAGGGGGAAGGGAGGAGGAAAGAACGTTTACTAAAACAGATGTTTACAAAGATTAATACCTAATGTTGTATGCTATATCCTAGGATGATTGTTTAGCAATAGGATCTTTGGTTTAATGTTGATCACATTAATATGGAACCAGATAAGAGAAACACCAATCAAACAAAGTGTAACAGGAGTATAGTTGAGGCTAGACGCGAAGGGTGGAAAAAGGCTTACTAAATCAGACGTTTTCAATGACTAACACTTAGTATTGTATATCAGGTGCCATGATGATTGCTGCACAATATGTTTTTATGTCCAATGTTGATTGTTTTAATAAAAGAATTTTATATTAAAAAAAAAAGAAGCAAATGGGTGGAGGTTTGTCAGAGGGAGATCCAACTTGGAACTAAGGAGGAATTTCCTGACAGTGAGAAGAACAATTAACCAGGGGAATAGCTTGTCTCCAGAAGTTGTGACTACTCCAACACTGGACGTTTTAAAGAAGAGATTGGACAACCATGTGTCTGAAATGATATAGGATCTCTTGTTAAGCAGGGGGTTGCTTAACAGGTCCCTCCCAGCCCTATGATTCTTAGCCTGAGTAACTTAAATAAAGTTAAAACTAATTTAAATTCTAATTGTGACATGAGTCAATTTAGATTAGTGATTGGTATCATTATACAAACTTGATCATCTTTGTGTGGGACTCTTGAAGATAAGTAGCCGTGGAAAGAACAGTAGTTTTTAATCTTAGATGTCATAAGTCATTATATCATTATGATTTCTAAGGTTTGTTTTGTGATTGTACTATTTTTGGTTGGGATAATGTGTAGGCACGTTGTTCCGTTGGTAAATTTGAAGCCTGTGACTCAAGTCAATCCACTTCCTGCCTGGAATGTGATGTCCAATAGAAAAGGAGGAAGTTATCAGAAGATACCAGGTGGGTACACCCATATGTAAAGACAGTAATGGGATGGTTGGATAGGAGTAGTAACGAAGCTTGCAACCTACAACAGTGCTCCAATAGTAGTATAAACCATCATCTTCTGTCTGGAAATGAATTTGTCATCCATTTTCCCATTCTTCATTTCTCTTTGACAATGTTTCTCAACCTTGCCAATTTTTAAGATGGGTGGATTTCAATTGAATTGAAATCTGTCCATCTTAAAGTTGCTAAGGTTGAGAAGCACTGCCCTATTAGTTGAAATGCATTGTGACAAGGAATTTCATATTCATGTTTGGGCTAATTTGGGCTAATTGCTTCCCAACTATGGTTTTAGGTGTCATTTCCTCTTGTACATGGTGTTTTATAAGTGCTTTTACTACATATGTGCATAGTATCTGTGTTGTAAAAGTCTAAACAAATCCCTTCAGGTTAACACTCAAGACCAGATTGAGTAAGAGATCACCAAAATGTGAATCCTAAACAAATATCTTATTCTTCTGTTTTGCTGTCATCAATAATTGACTTGTGAGATCCAGTAGATCAAACTTATTAGTAATTGTTTTTTGTTTGTTTGCTTTTTGAGTTGCTGGACTATCACTGCCATATTTAAGCAATTATAAGGTAAATTCCACTTGAAGTCAAGTTTGATCCCTGAATTAATCATTTTAAAACACTTGGTTTGGCTAATTAATTAATTAAAGAGAATCAATTTTGAAAACTTTTTATTATTTAAGCATCTCTCTTAAAGGAATATTTACGGTTTATGGCGCTTTATGTGAATCCTAGCTAGATGTTTAATAGGTTACTTTTAAAGAATTTTTTTTTCTCCTGTTTGGAAATATCCTGGTGAAATGCAGACTTAATGCAGATTTAACCAGGTAAAGTTAAACTGATCTAAACATGGATAGATACTGCAATAAAGTTACAGTGAAAAAAAGTCATAAAACTAGATGAGCATTCAGAAAGCAAAGAATATTAAAACCAACCTTCATTAGGTGAACGCATATTTAATCCCTGACATTTTCCTGTGTTAAACTGTAAAAAAAAAACTGTAAGGAGTATGTTTTTAGACAATCAAAATATTTTACTGGTGTATAATTGAAAAGTTTTCTCTGCCCAAAAAGCAAACAAATTTAAAGTTCACAACCTTTTAAGGGCCTGCTGCAACAAATCTTGCTTCAAGAATTTATCATTGTTAATAACTTTAAATGTAGGGAAGCAGGCATGCTCAGTTTTCTATAAGTAGACACTTCACTTAAAATATCAGCTTTTTTTGTACCTTCTAAGAGCATTCCCACTGTCTCCGTTCCCCAAAGATGTGAAACTTAATCTCTAATTGCCATCCTGCAGATCTATTAAATTAGTCTTATATCTGAAGAGTTATCTTGAACGGGCTAAAAGAGGCGAGAGTTTGAGTTTTTGGAACATGACACACAAATAATCCATATTGTTTGAGTCCAAAAGAAGAGGGGTTTTTTAAAAAATGTCCTTAAGCTTATCTTTAACACTTTTTTTCAATAAGGATTAAGAAAAATCTCATCCAGTGCATGTTATGAAAGTTTTCAATTAAAAAGGTTCTTAATAGTTGAAAAGTTAATAAGCAATTTCCAAAAGTGATTAAGAAATGAGGCTTGGCAGAACTTTCTGTCCATAAGGCCACATTGTGACTGTGAGCTTGGTGGAAACCATTCAACTCCCAGCCGCTTAACTCACGAGTTGGCTGCAGAATCCTCAGTTCCTGCAGTTTACTCATGAGGAGCACCAATGCAGAGTGCAAATGGGTGATCTCACAATCTCTCCTTTATTGAGAGAGGTTTGGCTGTCTGGTCACCCATGTCTGCTCTGCTGCCTCAGACATCTTGTTTGCCATGAATTCTTACTGGACTTCCTTGTGTGTTGTTTGAACAAAAAATATTTCAGAGAAAAAATGTAGTGAAACAGTAAAAACTAATGTTTACTTCAGAGACATAATGGCAATAGCTGGGTAAAATCTGATAAATTTTAATTAACTAAAGGTCAATAGCCTACATAATGTGATTTTTTTTTTACTTCAACACTTTGTGCAAGACACTGTTTTGTATGTAGTTGATTATATTAAAGCTAATAACCTATACTGTATACAAATATATTCCAATTCCTTAATTCTTCATATTCTCATTCTCTCTCTCTCTCTCTCTCACACACACACACACACACACACACACAGAGAGAGAGAGAGAGAGAGAGAGAGAGAGAGAGAGAGAGAGAGAGAGAGAGAGAGAGAGAGAGAGAGAGAGAGAGAGAGAGAGAGAGAGAGAGAGAGATATTTTAGTAACCAACTAAGAACAACCAGGAGCATTTCAACCTTTTCTTAAGAATTTTCTAAATAGAAAACCTAAATAGGTTCATTAACTAACTCTACTTGTTAGAAAATGCAGACACCATCGTATATTATTCATGTGTGGTAGTTTACTTGGGTGTACTGGGTCTATATCCCCAAACATGGATGATTAAAAAAAAAAAACAAGCAGGAAAAGTCCAGTTTTAAATAAAACAGAACATTTGTACTGTTCCACGGCAGCTTTTCCTAAAATTGTTCTAAATTTTTCCCTTCCTGCCCCCAGCACTGTTTTATTCCCCCCCCAAAAATAACCCAGAAAAAAAGTTGTAAAAATAAGAAAGCTGACCCATTTGTCCCAAAGGTGCTTTTTCAAAAGGCAACTGGACTTTGTTTTTCCATGAAGACATGTCATTTCTCATCCAAGAAGGTTCTTTGGTTCTGACTGTTCAGGTGACCCTGAGGACACAGATAAACCTCCAAGTGGCCTCAAATCCTTCCATCCTCCACCATTCAGTCTGAACTGAAGAAGCTTCTTGGATAAGAAGCAAAACATCTTCAAGGAAAAAGAAAGAAAGTCCACTTGCCATTTGAAAAAGCACCTTTGGGACAACCATCACCTGGATGATGGAGAACCTCCATAGATGTTGACCCAGATGTACAGTAATCCTGCCACCCCCTTCAGTCTATCTTCCTCTTCTTAACTTCTCTTCCAGACATGGATATAAAAACACGGAAGAAGCTGTTCAAGAAAGTACACGGAAAGGAAGTGTACATGACGGTGGCTTACAGCAGAGGCCACCCTGTCCTGCCTCCTCGTCTGCAGCACAGCTCGCCTATGGTCCATTGCTCTCCAAACGGACATATAAATCCATACGACCATTACCATTTTCAGAATTCACAGAGAACCGGCCGGGGATACGGAACGTCAAGGTAAGGAGATTGGCAATCGATTCCCCACTTTTCACCATTAGGCAACTCAGAGATGGTGGCCCTGCTGATTTCGGCCATCAGCATCCCCCTGACGTGAACATCATAGTGTCATAAAATATCCCCAGAGCTACATGGAACTTCTGAACACTGTCCCCTGTTTCTGCAGCCTTTATTCTCACCCATTTCCCTTGCAGGTTAGAAAGGAATATTTTAACTGAAGCATATTTATTTATTTATTTTTATTTATTTAATTAAATTTGTATGCCGCCCCTCTCCCAGGACTCGGGGCGGCTCAGAACAAGAACATAGACATAGATAAAAATCAATAACAATAATTACATCCAATTAAAAAATCAACACATACAACAAGCAAACACAATCAAATAAACACTCAGCAATGGAAGGCTGAGTGAAGTTCATACCCCCCCAAGCCTGTCGGCATAAATGGGTTTTTAAAAGTTTATGGAAAGCTAGAAGGGAGGAGGCAGTACGCACCTCCGAGGGTGGTACAGTAGTACTGATAGTCCTTAACTTAAACAACAGTTCATTGTTGACCGTTCAGAGTTACAACTGACTTAGGACCGTTTTCACCACTACAACCTTTGCAGCATCCCCATGATGGCTTGTCAAACTTCAGATGCTTAGCAACTGGCATGTACTTAGGACAGTTGCAGTGTCCCAGGGTCACGTGATCCATTTCTGTGACCTTCTGACAAGCAAAGCCAATGGGGAAGCCAGATTGACTGAACAGCCGGGTTACTAGCTTATCAACTGCAGTTAGCAACTTGTGACAAGAAAGGTCGTAAAATGGAGCAAAACTCACTTAACAAATGTCTCACTTAGCAACAGAAAATTGGGGCTCCATTCTGGTTATAAGTCGAGGACTACATATACTTGCTTAATGGCCATTTGTTTATCAACCAAGTTATGACGGCACTGAATGAAAAGGCTTATGGGCTCTCCTCGAAGTCCTGTCCATCATAGCCTCCTCATGGTCACGTGATGTCACACTTTGCAACCAATCCTGGTTCCAATTACTCTCGTTAAGCGAGAACTATCTGTAGTAATGAACAGAAGGGTGATTAAATTTGCAGAGGGGATTTGCTAGCCTGCTAAACTATAATTTCATGCACCTAATTCATTTGTAATTTGGGTTCATACACTCCCTTCTTCCAAACCTGCATTCTCTAAATTAATGCTATGTCCAGACTGGGAGAACTTTTAATTTAAAGAAACAGTGAAAATGAAGTGCTTTCATTCTCTCCCCCTCCCCAGCTAATATGACCTTACACAGGGGAAGTACCAGATGATTTTTAGTGGACTCATAAATCCAGAATAGAATAGAATAGAATAGAATAGAATAGAATAGAATAGAATAGAATAGAATAGAATAGAATAGAATAGAAGAGAATTAAAATAAGAAGAGAATAGAATTAAAATAAGAGAAGAGAAGAGAAAAGAATGTAGAAAAGAATTTAGAATAGAACAGAATAGAATTAAAATAAGAATAGAATAGAATTAATATAAGAATAGAAGAGAAGAGAAAGGAATGTAGAAAAGAATATAGAATAGAACTAGAACTAGAACAGAACAGAATAGAATAGAATAGAATAGAACAGCTTTATTGGCCAAGTTTGATTAGACACAGAAGGAATTTGTCTCCAGTGTAAAAGCTCACAGTGTACATACAAGCAACAAGTGATAAATCATGATTATAATCATAAAATACATTCATCATAAATCATAAGATACAACACTCAGTGATGGTCATAGGATACTAAATAAGTAGTCAACATACATCATGCTGGGATTCCAAATAATTAATATAAATTGTAAGATACGAGCAACAATGTTATAGTCCTAAGAAGATAAGGAATAGGTAATAGGAAGGCAGTTTGACAGTGTTATGGGCATTTGTTGTTTAGCAGAATGATGGCATGGGGGAAAAACTGTCCTTGTGTTTAGCTGTTTTGGCACACAATGTCCTATAGCGTTGCCTTGAGGGGAGATGTTGAAACAGCTTATGTCCAGGATGTGAGAAGTCAGCTCATCTAGGAAACCCCAGAGCTGCAAACAAAATTGGGAAGATGAAAAGATATCAAAGGCAACAACACCAGCAAATACTTTCTATACTGTTGCCAAGAAAGCCCTGTTTATTTATTAAATCTCTACACCGCCCACGTCTGTGGATGGTTGTCTTATCAAGTCATTGGGAGTCGAGGTGGACTTGAAGATGTTCTTGACTTTTACTCAAGTGAGACTTAGTACAGTTGACATGCAATTAAAAATGTCTATGGAGATTCTGAGCCATCCAGGTCCTGGTTGTCCCAAAGGTGCTTTTCCACCAGGCAACTGGACTTCGTTTTTCCTTGAAGACGTTTCGCTTCCCATCCAAGAGGCTTCTTCAGTTCTTCAGTTCACTTCTCCAGAACTGAAGAAGCTTCTTGGATGAGAAGTGAAATGTCTTCCAGGAACATGCTGGATGGAAGAGAAACACAGGATCTTTCCCAGTTTGTACACACTTGCACAGTGCCAAACGATAGCTGGGCCCGAACCCCTTTGCAGCCTCTTCCACTCATGGACATGTTAACGCAGATACTTGAATGGTGCTAGTTAAGAGTCCACCTTGAGCCTTCTAAATTCGTAGTTACTCTGCTTTTTTGTCCTTTGAAATGTAGGGGATCTGCCCGATTTATAAACAGGAACAACATCACTGGGCCAGAAATAGCATTTTATCCTAGTCCAGGAAAGAGATGTTATCAGAGCTATGATAACTTCTCATATAGATCACGGTAAGTAATTGTAACCCTATTGTTTTAATCCAGTACACTAGGCAGTCAGTGTAAAACCTTATAGTTGTAATCCAGCACACTAATCCAGTACACTAGGCAGTAAATGTTATTCCTCAGCTATCGTTTGGGGTCAGCTGACTTCAGATTTCAGATCTTCTCTTGGTGACAAGACAACACTGGGAGAAATTTTTGAACCTGTCCTATACAGGTAGTCCTCAACTTACAACAGTTTAGTGACGAAAGTTACAACGGTGCTGAAAAAAGTGACTTGTGACCATTTTTCACACGACTGTTGTAGTATCCCCAGGGTCACGTGATTTACATTCAGATGACTAGCATTGATGACGGTCGCAATGTCTCGTAGACACGGGATTCCCCCTTTGTGATGTTCTGACAAGCAAAATCAATGGGGAAACCAGATTCGCTTAGCAACCGTGTGACTAACTTAACAACTGGAAATGATTGGCCTAACAACTGTGACTAAAAAAAAGTTGTAAAATGGGGCAAATTGCACTTAACAAATTGCACTTAACAGATTCCTCACTTGACAGCATAAATTGAGGGCCCAATTGTCATCGTAAGTCGAGGACTATCTGTACTGAGGTGAATTATCTGTTAACTTTCTCCAACCGCTGGGAGATGAAATTATTTCCCTAGCTAGGTTTCACAACAGCCTTTATATGTATTTGATGGGACCTGTTGAGTTCCTACCTATAAAAATACTTTTCTACTGTTGTCCTAGTTGCTCTAAGCAGGGCTCTCCAAACTTGGCAACTTTAAGACTTGTGGACTTCAACTCCCAGAATTCCTCAGGGCTAGCTGAAGAATTCTGGGAGTTGAAGTCCACAAGTCTGAAAGTTGCCAAGTTTGAAGACCCCTGCTCTAAGCTTTTCAGCTCCAGGGATGCAGCTTTCTGTATCCTTTGGAGCAATGTTAAAGCATTTCCAACCAAGACATTTTTCAGAACAACCCAAGATCCTGGCCGCTTCAGATTCTGAGCAGCTGCTTTGTTGATGCAGCAGGCCAGGGACACGTTATGTGAATCTTAGCTGCAAAAAATGCCAGCCTGGTAACAATTGTGCACAAATGCCCGTTAGTCCTGTAGATGCAGTTGTAGGCATTTTCTTCCAAATGTTTTAGGCCAGGGGTCTTCAAACTCGGCCCTTTTTTGACTCATGGACTTCAACTCCCAGAATTCCTCAGCCAGTGTACCTGGCTGAGGAATTCTGGGAGTTGAAGTCCATGAGTCATCAAAGGGCCAAGTTTGAAGACCCCTGTTTTAGACTTAGAATATACGGCGGTGGTGGTGATGGTCATGACATTTTAACCTATTGATTGTTCTGGAAGTTCATACAGCCGTAGTCGCAGACAGATGCAGTGTGTTAATAAGGAATGCCAGTATGGATTTTTACCTGAGAATGAGGAGGAGCCTCGAGGTGTGGAAGAAACCATAACTTTTTATGAGATTGAAGAAGGGGATGATGCAAATTTTCCTGCTTTGCCCGTAAGTCATTGAGCTGAATTAATTTGAAAAGTGTGCCAAAGTAAATCTTTTACAAGTAGGCAGCAAGATAGGGTGGGCAGGGTAAATCAAGGGGAAAGTTCACAAGTCTTCAAGTTGCCAACTTTAAGTTGTCAACCCCTACGATAGTGCTGGATTAAATAGCCTTGAATTAATTGAGCAGGCTCTAGATTAATCAAGCAGGCTCTAATAATCAAGTTTGGTTAAATCCTCATTATGGGAAAAGATCAATCTACACAGATGAAATATAATTGCAAAGCCTCAGGCTCTCAATTTTGTTTATGGGATTAACATTTATTAATAGAGTGGTGCTCAACAAAATTGTTTAAAAGGGTTAATTATACAAAGGGAACAGAATTGCTGCTTTAGCGCTATCTCTTGAAGGTGTAAATGTGTGTTGGCAAATCTTATTTTGGAGATAATAATAACAATAATAAAACCTTCAGGGCAATTTCTGCTGCCATAAAATTGAATTTAGGGATTTCAAAAGTGCCAAAACAAGAGATTTTCTGCTTAAGTCAGAAACCCGAAAATGAGGTTTTTATTTTATTTTTTTTATTTTTTACTGCTTGCTTTCGCCCTTTCTGCCCTTATCTCTGCACCAGTTTTTAAAAACAAATTCTAAAAGCTCTATTTATTTATATATATATATATATATTCCAAATTAAGAAAGACTAGCAAGCTGTTTCGTAAACCTCTTTTTAGAATCATGCTGTGTATTTCCGACTGTCTCATTGAAGTCCAGTGCACATATTCCATATTACTGGGGTCAGAAGGAAATGCTGAAACTGTGCTGCATATCTGCAATAAGGTGAAAGCACAAATGTTGATAAATAATCTGACTTGTTTCTCAGAAGCGGGGCAACCCAGCTCCAATAGTTCCAGCTCCTGCAGGATTCTGGGTAACAAGAAGGACTTCAAATCCTGTCCCACCAAATAAACCAGGGCTGAATAATTCAGAAGAAGAAGTAGAGGAACCAACTGATACTGGTAAGGATAAACACAGAATAATACTAGCAGTAGCACTTAGACTTATATACCGCTCCACAGTGCTTTACCGCCCTCTCTAAGCAGTTTACAGTCAGCCTGTTGCCCCCAACAATCTGGGTCCTCATTTTACTGACCTCGGAAGGATGGAAGACTGAGTCAACCTTTGGACTGCTGGCAGCCAGCAGTCGGCAGAATTAGCCCGCAGTACTGCATTCTAACCACTGCGCCACCACTTTCCAACTCGTTCTGCTTTGTAAGTTGTACAGGTAGTCTTCAAATTACAACTGTAATGGAGCTGTCCCATTATGGTGGTAAGTCGTAATGGTCATAAATGACAGGTACTTTATTTTATTTATTTATTTTATTTCTTAAATTTCTATACCGCCCCTCTCCCGTAGGACTCGGGGCGGTTTACAGCCCAATTAAAACAGATAATAATAATAAATATTTAAAAATAAATTAAATTAATACATGGCTGTTACTAAAACCTGTTAAAATCCCAATTCTAAAACCCGAACAACCTTGTTTAAAAAATTTACATAAAGATTTACATAAAAACCCGAGGAGGTCTAGGCCAGGCCGGCTTGATTGAAGAGATGAGTCTTCAATTCTCTTCTGAATTGGTACTTCCAATGTTACGACATTTTTTTGTGGCAGTTGTGAAGTGAATGCCACAGCTGTTAAGCAAACACCATGATTGTTATGCGAGCTAATGGTTTGCTATGGGCACAGGTTTTTTTTTTTTTTAGAAAACAACTTGAGTTGTAATATATTTTGGAGAGTCAGTTCACTACAAATTCGAAGTGTGAGACTGTAAACTTTGTACTGTAAATGTTTTGTAGTTCTCCCAATAAAACTTTTGAGGAAAAAAATTCCCAAGCTAAAAAAAAAAAAAAAAGAAAACTGGAAGTAACTACCGTTTTTCAGCAAAACTGTTGTAAAACGTGCTCACACGATCGTGGGGTGCTTCAAATGTCCATGTTGCCAGGCACCCAAAGTAAAATCATGTGACCATAAGGGGAGCGCCCATCAGATCTTCAGATCCCAGTTGTAAGTCCTCTATTACAGGTAGGGTGTAACTTTGAATAGTTGCTAAGCAATCATTTGTAAGTCCAGGATCTTACTGTTCAGACTTACCAACTTCAAGAGAACTTTCGTGAATTGTGCCAGCTCATAACTGTTAAAGCAAAATTAGGCCTTCTGCCAGGGTTACTGCTTCATTTCTTTCATAAAGTTTGGGACATTGATTAGAATTTTTAAAAAAGTCATTAAAAAATTCTTCACAGAAGCCTCCCGGCTTGAAATGGAACATGCCGTTATTTTTCAGAATGGGTGTGATCTGAAAATTTCAGTATGTATAATTGTAGGCGCCAGTGGTTTTTTTTCATTATTTCAAAAATGTGTTCTCAATTAGACTCTAGACCTGGCATAGCCTGAATGTTAATAAGTTCAGATGCATCTGTTACCTTTCCAAAATTGATAACTATGCCAAATGTTTGAAGTACTTTGCAGTCATGATCCTTGCATGTTTTTCCAAGCATTTAGAAACTCATTTTTATTTTGAATTGATTTTATATGTTGATTGACAATTTATGTCGAGCTCAATTGTGGCCATAGTACTTGGAGAAGAGGTTTCTTTTTTCCAGCAAATATGCTATCCTAAAACTTTTGGCTACATCTAGTTATTTTTGTGGGGTTTTATATAGACTGGTTAGATGCCAACACAGCAACTTGAACTTTGCTGTATTTGTATCTGGCGAATGTTTTGCACAGATTAAAAAAACCCGAAACAATAGTATGACAAATGTTGTTACCCGTGTTTCCCCTAAAGCAAGACAGGGTCACACTTTCTTTTTATCCCCAAAAGCCTTTCTATGTCTTACTTTCGGGGTACGGCTTATATTGATTGGAAAACAATTGTCAGTTTTATTTTAAGTATTTTAAGTATATTAAGTATTTTAAGTATTTTAAGTATTTAAGTATTTTAAGCAGGAGGCGGAAGTGGGCAGGAGTAATATGTCTTACTTTCGTGGTACGGCTTATATTAGCCGACCCCCTGAAAACCCCGATACGTCTTACAATTGGGGGTGTCTTACTATCGGGGAAACACGGTACCATATTCCATGTTTTAAGCTTTTTGATCTCCCGAATTCTCCAACTGGAATTGCAATTTGGGATTGTGGAATTTGAAGTTTAAGGCACAGGGAGAAATTTGTATAAAGATTTTTGCATAATTACATGACTCTAAAACAGTGTTTCTCAACCTTGACAATTTTAAGGCATGTGGACTTCAACTCCCAGAATTCCACAGCCAGCAACGCTGGCTGTGGAATTCTGGGAGTTGAAGTCCACATGCCTTAAAATTGTCAAGGTTGAGAAACACTGCTCTAAAATGTAAGGCTAGGTTTTCATTCTTTCTCTTGGAATTGTTTATATTTACATGAAATTTACTTCTGATATGTGTCTCTAATAGTGCACTTACCCTCTGCTTTTGAAGGAGAATACCAAGAAGATTATCTATATACTCCTCCAGGTGAGACTAGAGTCTTTCTCTAAAAGTCTGCTTCATAATTTGATTGTTTTTGTTAGTAAATAATCACTGGTGCTTTCAACATCATATTTCTCCTTGCTTTCCAGACCCTGAGTGTGAAGCAACTACAGTATTTAATGCAACTGAATCTACTGCAAATTTGGTAAGAACATTAAGAACATTGAAATTAGCACGTTCAGAACCTGTTAGAACCTCAAAGGAGATATGAAAGCAGTTTCCAACCTTGGCACTATCATATAATACCTGTTGTGATAGTAGTCCTTGAATTGGGCAAATTTCTACCAATCTGCCCAAAATAATGAAAATGGTGCTTGCTCAGGTGATGGGTGTGCAAAATAGTTGTCACTTTTCCAACTTAGTAGTGGCTCAGTTGCTAATGTTGGAAAGGGTCTAGGCCAGGGGTAGGCAACCTTGGCTCTTTTATGACAGGTGGACTTCAACTCCCAGAATTCCTGAGCCAGCATGGCTCAGCTTGGAAACCTCTCCCTTTTCCCTCAGCATGGCTGGCTCAGGCATTCTGGGAGTTGAAGTCCACCAGTCATCAAAGAGCCAAGGTTGCCTACCCCTGGTCTAGGAAAACTTAGCATGATCGGCTTACTGTGGCCAGCTCATCACCATCAAGTCATCTCTGCCAACTCACCATTGCCAAGTCGTCGGACAATTCAACAAAGCCAATTTGCCATGTGGACAACTCGCCGCCAAACGGCCTGAACACCACTGCTGCTCTGCACTGTGCTCACATATTCACTCACCCACCAGCCTAGCTCTCCCTCCACATTCACTCACTTGCCCACCTGGCTGTCCCTGTGGTGGGAAGCCCCCAGCCATCACTACTGCTCTGTACGGTGCCCACCTGCTCACTCACCCACCAGCCTAGCTCTCCCTCCAACCACCCTTGGTGAGTTGCCCCAACAGTGAATAGGCCATTTTGAGTTGTCCTACAAGAACTTGGTGGTGGCGAGTTGGCTGTGGCAAGCTGGCTGTACCAAGTTGTCCCATTCTGTATTGAAAGACATCTTGGTCAAGGAATCAAATTATTATTATTATTATTATTATTATTATTTATTTAATTTCTATGCCGCCCTATTCCGGAGAACTCAGGGCAGCTCACAACATGATAGAAATCACAATAAAATACATAAATATAAAAACCAATTATGTTGGCCTCACAAACCATAAACAAGCCTGTTTTCTCACTGCCTGTTCTAAAGATAACAAAATGATGTCCTTAGCTACCATTCCAGTAAGGAGAACCTGGTTTGATGGGGATTTTTATTATTGGTCTCATTTTTGGATCTGACTTATGGAGCAGATGATAATTTGATTTTAACATTTTACAAAATGGGAGAGCCTGTGTGTTTATTGGATTTGTTAGCAATAGTAAGATCTTAATCATACAGCTTAAAAGACTCATCTGTTTCTTAGCCAGATGGTTTTTATGTGTAATTATGAAGCGGAAATTTGTTAACCTCATGTATTAAAGAATGTTATATCATCTGCAACAAAAAGTGTTAAACAATGTAAGAATGAGGGAGAGAAACACTAGATCTTATAGGGAAAAAATGCCTATTGGATAAAACAGATTCACTTAATGACACCACCATCGCTTAGTGACCACCATGAAAAAGATAATAAAATTAGCATGCCATTCTTAATGACAGCAAAGTCTTGCAACTCTAATGCTGGGCTCAAATACTTTTCATAAGTTGAGGACTACCTGTATAATAGCAATTTTGTTGATCTGCTGGCTAATTTACTGTTTGAGGGTTTAGCTCCACTTTTCTGAATGTTTCTCTGTTTATAAGTGAGATGTCCAGTTGTGGCCAGTGAACATGCCAGCAAAGCAATCTGATGCATCTTGTTCTTCCTCCCTGCACGGGGCTTCCAAACCAAGCTGACATGATAAATGTACCTAGTTTAGCACAAAAAGATAACCGTTGGGTTGTGATGGAGATGAAATGCTGCTCCATAGTTCAAAGATACAACTAAAGGAGACTATTTGTAGCTCAGGGTTGAAATGAAGGGGTTGTTTTCTTGCAGATGTTTCATGGCCCAACTAGGTAGCCATGAAGATGTTATCAAGTTTGGGTAATGAAATGTCTGCAAGAAAACAAGCTCAGAGAGCACCATGGATGCCACATAGTTCAGAGAACCTCACAGGAACTGCCTACCGAGGTACTTTCTGGGCTCAAGACTTTATTGACCTACTGCCTTCTAGATATGCATGTTCTCTGGAAATCATAGGTCTTGAAGTCCAGAACATTTGAACGGCACCAGTTTTGAACAAAACAGGATTACAGAAACCATGGTTTGGAAGTAGCTGAAGATCGGGACGCAAATCCTTGTCTTGAGGTGGATTTGGATAATGGAATTCGACAGAAATTCAGAGTTTGGCATAGGACATCTAAATTCAAAGACCTGGCTGTTTTCATCTCTCTGAACACTCTTTTAATAGCTCCTGTTTTTCATTAGCCTAAGTGACCCTTTAATAACATAGCACAGTCCTGAAGATCCCCAAAGTGTTCATAAAACATACATTTTAACTTAACTTTGATAAAAGAAATGAAACATTTAGCTAACTCAAATGGAAATTCACTGTTGAATTTCTCCCAAAAGTTTTCTTCAAGACTCCAGTGCAGTGTTTCTCAGCCTCAACATCTTTAAGATATGTGGATCGTATTATATAAAATATGTTGAGCAATAAGGATGATCATGAGCCTGGAGGCTAAAACACATGAAGAACGATTGCCGGGATGGAGTATGTCTAATCTAGTGAAGAGAAGAACTAGGGGAGACATGATAGATGTATTCCAATATTTGAGGGGCTCCTACAAAGACGAGGGGGTCAACCTATTTTCCAAAGTACCAAAAGGCAAGACAAGAAGCAATAAATGGAAGCTAATCAAGGAGAGAAGCAACCTAGAACTAAGAAAATTCCCAACAGTGAATGGCTTTTCTCCAGAACTCGTGAATGCTCCAACACTGGGGGTTTTCAAGAAGTGACTGGACAGCCACTTGTCTGGAACGGTCTAGGATCTCCTGCTTGAGCAGGGGGCTGGACTAGAAGACCTCCAAGGTCCCTTCCAATTCTGTTATTCTGTTACAATTCCCAGAATTTGCTAGCAGGGACATTCTGCATCATAAAGTTGCTGAAGTTGAGAAACACCGCTTCAGTGTTAAATGCGATTTTAGGAGAAAGATATTACCTTCAAGGGGATTAATCACAGTAATTTTTTTGATCATAGGATTTAGTTACTTTCTTTGCCATATCATTCAAAGACCAAATGTAATGTATGTCTCTTCCTCAGGAACCCTACCCCCCCACCCCCACCCAGCTGCTTCAAACCTGTGTCATTTATACAACCACGGTGACTTCTTAACGGCCAGAGTGGTTGGAAGAAAAATAGGAAAATTGCTAATGTTTTGTATCGCATTTCATTGCAAACGGTGCTTTTTTTTACAGCAGACATCTGTGTAATTCGCCTCGGAAAATTCATATTCCATCAGGCTGATAAAACTTTAGGATGTTTTAAAATAAAAGTCACTTGGCCCATATGGCATTCAGATAAGAGCTTTAGAAGTGATTTTTTTTGCCCATTAATTATTTATTTGTTTATTATAAGAATTGCTTATTTATTAATTGCATACACAGCTTATTTCACTCACCACGCATGCTGATAATGCTAAACTAAAGTTTATCGTTGAACCCAAATACTTAAATTGAAATCTGTTAACTGCATCAGAAGATACTTCATATGCAAAATCCCGGGGTGCCTTGTGTTTTGTGTTTGAATTTCACCATTTGGCAAAAATGCTTCTCTTTCATAGGTCATGGTAAATTCTGCCATCATATCCAGTGCTTCCTGTATGAATTCGGCTCCGGCCACCATTTTCTCCTCCTCCTGTAGTGCTTCAACTCAAGTCACTATCACTGCGTCTACACCCCAGAATGCTGTGCCACCAATCTTAGTAACCCCTTCTGTGGGAAGACCAGGTAGAGTATTCATTTCATTTCAGGAATTTCTGGAGAACGCTTTGAGTTTATGGTTCCCCACCAGGTGGCTTTTGAATCAGAATAGTTGTTTAGCCCTCAGATGGCATTGAAGTAAGTTCACTTGATCCTCTGGAGGAGTCAACTGTATTTAGGCAGTAAGGTTACAGGGAAGAAGAACAATTAATCAATGGAACAGCTTGTGGGTGCTCCATCACTGGAGGTTTTCAAGAGAAGGTGGACAACCCTTTGTCAAGGGTTGGGTGAGAAGACCTCAAAAGTCTCTTGCAACCCTATGATTCTAAGTCAAATCCTTCAGAATGGAGGCCTTTTAAGGAGCTGGTTATACTGTGTGTTTTCCTCTATGCATGCAAAATTTTGACTTCATTCCATATTTTAGAAGATACCTGGCAGAGACAGCGAAATCAGATCTGTTTAGGTTCTCAGTTTGACTGGATTGTTAATCTGGATTGTGGATCCAAATTAAATTCATCTCGGGAACACTGAGAGGGATTAGATTTTCCCAATGGATCCATTGCATAAAGGTTAAGGTCTGTTTTATGGATCCCACTGCTTTCGGAATTAATTTAACATTTCTCTCCCCACTTTTTAAATAGTTGTATCAGTGTATCAGTCACCTCCCCTTCCTCCAGTGAGTGACTTGGGGGAAAATGGCAGTATTACACCCCCTTATTCTTGTGATCCAAGTGGAAATGACCTGCCTAGAGGTAAGATATCATTTTCTCTGACGTGTGGGAGTAATTTTAGCTGCGTAAAATGAATCGGTTCTAGAGATGCTTATGGAATTACATTTTATTATATGCATTAACTAGTTTGGACTATCCAGATTAAAGGACAACGTGGAACTTCATTATCGTGGCAGGTTTTGAATGCCAGAAACCTCTGATTCAGTTATTTTGGCTTGGAGAAATGCTTCAAAATATTTTTTAAAGGCATATTTTTGTAAGAGTATGCATTTAAGATATGTAGTCATATTAAATGTGCTTTTGCTTAACTGCCTTGACAAGGGAAACATAATCATGGATGCATCCAAGTATTTGGAATACAAATCAAAACAGATCAACTGGTTGTGTCTCTCTCTAAGCCTGGCGTTGGTACTCTCTGAATTTCCCTGGTGTAAGAAACTATACATCAAACACATTACAGGAGGAATGGATTAGGAAAATGAACTCTAATTATATGTTTCTTCCTTTTCCAAACCCCCCCCCCAAAAAACATTGAGGCTGTTCTGCAAAGAAAACTAGAGTTTTAGTAGGAACACCATGATTTTAGAGTTGTCATCCAGTTGAAGTGTGCAAATAGTGAGGTAATGACCATTAGTTCAGCAACTTGAAAGTTATGGTAGCGCTGAATTACTGTTATTTATGACCGCTCGTCAGAGTTTTGGCCATTGCAGCATCCCCACAGTCAACACGGTTGTGATTTCTGACATTCCCTGAGAGCATCCCAGAAACAAATCAGACGTTTACAAAGACTAATACCTAATGTTGTATTTTATGTTCTATGATGATTGCTTCTTAATATGATCTTATGTTTAATGTTGATTACTTTAATATTGAAAAAGCGGATTGAATTTCTACCTCAGGTTATTGAATTTCTACCTCAGGATCTTTTGTTAGGGATCATAAAAGATTGCACTACTACTGAGATGAATCTAATTCTGAATTTGGTCACAGCAGCTAGACTGCTGGTGGGACAATACTGGAAGAAGCCAGAAATACCACCTATTGAAGTTTGGACTCTGAAAGTAATACATTTGGCAGAAATGGCGAAAATATCGGCATATTTGAAAGATCGCTCAAATGAACAATATTTGACAGACTGGAAACAGTGGATAGACTATGTACAAGAGAAACACCAATCAAATAAAATGTATCTGGCGTATAGTTGAGGCTTGACGTGAGGAGTGAGGAATGTTTACCAAATCAGACGTTTACAAAGACTAATACCTAATGTTGTATTTTAGGTTCTATGATGACTGCTTCTTAATATGATCTTATGTTTAATGTTGATTGTTTTAATAATAATAAAAAATAAAAAAAAGAGGGAAAGCCCACGGGAAGTCAGAGGTTGCAATCACAAGAGGTCCTCGCTTGACAATCTATGCGCTCCTTGCTTAAAAAGAGCCTGCTCAGATAATAAGGACCTGCCTCAGCTATCTCCTCGGGAAAGCGTGACTCATGGAAACGAGCATGGTTTCCAAAGAATCTTTGGCTGACAGACAGGGATTGCAGAGAGGTCAGGTGGAATCTGAAGTTCTTGCACAAAAATTAATGAAGTTAACTTCCCATTGTCCAACAACACTTTATTGCCCCAGTCCAGGGGTAGGCAACCTTGGTTCTTTTATGACTCGTGGACTTCAACTCCCAGAATTCCTGAGCTCAGGAATTCTGTGAGTTGACAAGTCATAAAAGAGCCAAGGTTGCCTACTCTTGCCCCAGTCCATCAGAAGCCAGTCAACTGGTGTGAAATTGTTGCGAGAACTCTGAGCCGAAAAGGTGATACCCCGTGTTTCCCCTAAAGCAAGACAGGGTCACACTTTCTTTTTATCCCCAAAAGCCCCACTATGTCTTACTTTCGGGGTACGGCTTATATTGATTGGAAAACAATTGTCAGTTTTATTTTAAGTATTTTAAGTATATTAAGTATTTTAAGTATTTTAAGTATTTAAGTATTTTAAGCAGGAGGCGGAAGTGGGCAGGAGTAATATGTCTTACTTTCGTGGTACGGCTTATATTAGCCGACCCCCTGAAAACCCCGATACGTCTTACAATCGGGGGTGTCTTACTATCGGGGAAACACGGTAACAAGTTGTTCTCTGGTGCTGGGACCTTGGTAAGAAGCAGGAGTTAGCAGGAAAGAAGTCAAACCAGAGGGCCCTGAGTCAAACCATCCCCTTCCCCAATTCCCATGTAAAAACATCAAAGTGAAAGCAGAAACAATACAGAAACAAGCAGCGCTTCCCCCCTCCCCTCAGAACAGCAGCATCCCGGAAGAGCCCTGACAAGGTCTCTTAGCAATGGCAGTTATGATCCCCATTGCCATTGTACGTTGAGGGCTAGCTGCACAGAGTGGGTCAGGAATTGGCTGTAATCAAAATAAATTGGAAGCCTGGTACAGGACTATCTGCTTGCCTCAATTCTATATTTGCAAAGAGAAGGTACGTTGTGTGCTGTGTTAGATTTTTAAAAGGGTATCACGGTACTGACCACGCTTTGAAATGTCGATGTTTACAAATATAAGTATAATTTGCAAATAGAAGGTATGTTGTGTGTTGTGTTAAATTTTTAAAAAAGGTGTATGGTGCTCTGAAGTGTTTGTGTTAAGTATAGCATTAGTTAGATTTTACATCCAAAGCTGAATATCACCTTAATAAGCAGCTGGGAACTACATCAGTGTATTCATTGTACCTCAAAGGTTTCTGTCTTCAGCTGAATACTTAACACTAAGGTTTTCATTAGATTGTTCCTTATTGTTGCTTGTGCATGTTGCGAAAGAAACAGCGACGACACAAAAGCAAAACAGGCGACAACAACTTAAAAAGGAAAACAAGCTATTCAGTTTCTTAACTTCCCTCTCTCGTTGTGCTTCTGCTAATTTGTGGTGTTACATAAATATGTAGGATAGGCAGTGCTAACATTCAATAGTTTAAAAGCAAAGGATACAGAAGAAAAGGTGTGAAATAGATTGCAGAAGGATGACTCAATAATAATTGTATTTTTCCCATGCTGTGATCTGTCCTAACTGTTGGCGCATAATCATTCCCCCCCCCTCTTTCCTCTGTTTTAAATTTTGCATTTGGCTTTGAATCTCATCGCAAAAATTGTAGCCCTGTGAGAAGCCGAGCTGGGAAATTTAGCTGTCAGTTGCATTTGCTTTTCCAGGTGTTACGAACATTTCTTTTTTTGTTTTTATTCCTTGAGAGTTTACATGTTGCAGATTTTGGCTGATCTGGTGTCGTGGGTACCGGTAGTCCTTGACTTAGAGCCATTTGTTTAGCAACCATTCAGAGTTACAACAACAGTTAATGACAGCACTTACAGCCATAGCAGCATCCCCCACAGTTGCGTGGTCCAATTTTGGTTGCTTGGCAACTGGCATGTATTGACGACGGTTGCAGCATCCCGGGGTCATGAGATCCTTGTTTGTAACTTTCACAGCCAATCTCTGGCCAGCAAAGTCAGTGGGGGAAGCTGGATTCACTTAATGGCCACATGATTCAGTTAACAACTGAAACCCTTAACAGTCGTGGCAAAATTGGGTGTGACTTAACAGCTACCTTGCTTATCAGCAGAGATCCAGTCGTGGTCATTAAGTCGAGGACCACCTGCCTATGAGAACTACATCTGCTCTTTTGCTGAAGGAGGAAGCTGGATTCACTTAACAATTGCAGTGATTCACTTAACAACCATGGGAAAACAGTTGTCAAATTGGTCACATCTCCTTTAACAACTGCCTTGCTTAGCAAGGGTAATGTTGATCCCAATTGCCATAAGCCGAGGACTACCTGAATTTGCTGGTACAGCTACAAAAGTACCACAGTGCTCTCTCCCAGGGCAGAATTAATCAAACTAATGGATTTTGCTAAAATTGACTTTCTTTTCCTAACCACAGTTGTTTAGTAAATTAATATTTAGATGCTAACTATGTGGGAGACAAATATCTGTAAGTGATATGGATTGGTGGGCAAACATGAGAAAAATGTAAATATTCATACCTTTTTATAGGATCTGTATGAAATGCAGTGACCAAGTATTTTTTTCTTTGTTTTAGATCCAAAGGTTTTGCAGTATTATTTTAATTTGGGCTTGCAGGTAAGTGCCCAATAAAGGTCTAGTGGGACAACCACCTTTTGGGAGAGTGGGGTGTCAGTCTTTGGTAGAAGCAGATGTTTTTCAGAATTTTCTGAATCCTTTCCTTGACGTCTGCACAAGACCCGAAACTTTTCTTAAAATATTGTAAATATATTGCTTTTATCCATGCTGACTTCCTAAGCTGCTGTTCTCTAGCTAGGTAAATATTTATCGGTGCTGATAAGCAGATTGTAAGAGAAGCAGCATTGATGGGTATGACGAGAGTTGTATTACTTCCTCAGGGCATTACCCACTTTCTCATTTTGTTAATGTTTACACAAGAAATAGATTCCCATTCTTCTCCGGCATTATTTGTCCCTCGTATAAAGCACAGAAAAATAATTTCTGCGCCTTTGTTGTTGTTTTAATCATTTAGTCATATCCTACACTTGGCGACTTTGTAGGCAAGTGCTCTCCATGCTACCCAATCGAGAACAGCTTCTTTCAGTTGTTGGATGTTCATCTTATATAGACTTATATACAACTTCATAGTGTTTTACAGCCCTCTCTTAGCGGTTTACAGAGTCAGCCTGTTGCCCCCAACAATCTGGGTCCTCATTTTACCAACCTCGGAAGGATGGAAGGCTGAATCAATCTTGAGCCAGTCAGGATCAAACTCCTGGCAGTGAGCAGAGTTAGTCTGAAATGCTGCATTCTGACCACTGGGCCACCACGGTGATTATTATAAGTAATAACTAGATCGTTTCTAAACAGCAAATAGCTCCATTGCTGGAATTCCTGCAACCATACCTCTCCCATCTCAATAAATCTTGTGTAAGAGAATTCTGTGAAAATTCAGTTTGGAAAGAATTAGGTTTTAGGCAGTCACTAAGCAGCTTGAACACACTTTAGAACAGTGCATTCCTGTTAATGGTCTGCTGATTAAGGATTAAGCTGTGTTTTGCCCTTGATCCAAAACAGTTGATCTACACAGGGCATTTCTGAAGCTAATCTAAATGGGCAGATTTCAACAGCTACTTTTGTCAATCAGAGCAGCAGTAAGTCACCTAGTTAAAACTTGATTTTTCTCACCTTGAATTGTGCTAGTATTACCACCAGACCTGCTGGAACCCCGTGATGTATGTACAGCAACCGTCGTCCCCACCACCTCAAATGGAAGCCTACCAGACCTATTCAGAGCAAGTCTCTGTGGTTGATTCATCAGCGCCTCTGCCTTACAACGATGTCGGGAGGAACGATCTGCGCCAGATGTCTGCAGACTCCTCGTCAACCGGTTGGTCTCTGTGTAGTGGTTGCTTCAGAAGGCTGATCTGAGTGTCAATTTGGCATGGCAGAGTCAATACTTTCAAAATGATTTCTGGGTCTTTTTAAAAAAAATAGACTTTAGATCCAGGTAGTCCTCACAACCTTTCATTTAGCAACCGTTCAAAATTGCAACAGCACTGTAAAAAGTGACTTATGCCTGGTCCTCACACTTACAGCCATTGAGGCATCCCCATAGTCACATGATCAAAATTTGGGCACTTGGCAATGGGCATGTATTTACACCCGTTGCACCATCCCGGTGTCATGTAAAACACCCGTTTGAAACTTGCCCAGCCAGCTTCCGACAAGCAAAGTCAATGGAGGAAGCTGGATTCGCTTAACGACCGTGTGTGTTGCTTAATTGCAGGGACTTGCTTAACAACCGTGGGGAAAAAAAAGGTCAGAAAATTGGGTACAACTCACATAACCCCCTTGCTTAGCAATGGAAATTCTGTGATTGTGATCCTATGTCGAGGGGACTAACGGTACATTCATAGCTTCAGCCCTGCGTTCAGCCAGACTGATGAATGGCCCATGTTGAGGCTAAGACTTGATTATTCATTTGTGAACCTGATTTTTTTTTGAATCTCCTTCTTTGTGGCACAATTCAGTAATTTTGTTAATGATCAGTATTTTATTTCACTTTAGAGCATTTTGCTAACGTGATACTATGGAAAGAGCAGAGGCACCATTAACTCTTCCCACCGTTTGCCAGGGCAGTGAGACTCAGGTGAACAAGATCAAAACAAAAGGATGTTGTAGAGCTAACACAACCCTTGAATAGTTTTAACAAGGTAAAGGTAAAAGAGCCCCTGCATATTTTACTCTGCTACTCGTTGCTGACCATCTTTGTTTCAAGGCCATTGAGCCAGTGGTGTCCAAAGACGTTTCTGTGGCCATATGGCCAGCACGACGTCACGGAGTGCTGTTACTTTCCCACCGAAGTGGTACCTATTGATCTACTCGCATTTGCATGTTTTTGAGCTGCTAGGTTGGCAGAAGCTGGGGGAGCAGGATGGGAGTTCACCCCTGTTGCAGGATGCTTGGGTATCAAACCTGGGCTGCCAGCTTTCCAACCATCAAGCCCAGCAGCTTCACTGTGGAGCCACCACACCTCCCTGAAGAGCTCTCCAAACTTGGCAACTTGAAGACTTGTGGGCTTCAACTCCCAGAATGCCTCAGCCAGCTGTGGAGAGCCCTGCTTTAAAGGGATAAACTTTAAAGGGATAAATTGTTTTTTAGGGGATTGAGTTTTAAGATAGCATTGGTTTTAAATGATTGGACCAAATTACTTTTAGGTAATTGGGTTTTTAAATGATTGGGCCAAATTATTTAATTTATTTTTAATAATTTTACCTTTTGTATCTTAATGTTTTTAATTGGGCTGTACACCGCCCCGAGTCCTTCGGGAGGGGGGCGGTATAAAAATCGTAAAATAAATAAATAAAAAACATATTTAGTTCAATTCCTGATGACTTATTAGGACATAGACATGCAGCAAGACAGAAGTAATTTGCCGTTTTCTTTTTTTCTGTGTCTCTAGTTGTGAGCTTCATCTAAGTATAAGTCATCCTCAATTTACCACCAGTCCGTTAGTGGCTATTCAAAGTTACAGCAGCACGACCAATGTTAACATGTCATTTCCAAAAGGCAGTTGCGTACAATAATTCTGTGCAGAGCAGCACCGGCTACACGCCTTTCAGAGTGGCCACAGGGAACGAGTTTAGCCCAATACCTGAATATCCTCAGTTGCCTTCCGCTTCCCAGACACTTGATCAGTGGGTAAGGGGGGTGGGAAGAAGTTTGGAGAAACACAAAAACTGCTTTAAAAAAGACTTTTGAAACCTATAAAAAGCAGGCTGATAAAAAGAGGGCTCCCCAAAGAACATACCAAGTTGGGGAGAAGGTCTATCTGTCAACTAAATATCTACGCCTCAAATTGCCTAGTAAGAAACTGGGGCCTAAATTCTTAGGGCCTTTCCCCATAGTTAAGATCATCAATCCGGGTCATAGTACAACTAAAACTGCCTAGACTTTTAGGGAAAATTCACCCAGTTTTCCATTGTAGTTTGTTGAAGCCTTATCAGGGCTCCACTTTAAGACCTCCTCCAAAGAAGGCGCCTGGGCCCCTCGTAGTTGCAGGGCAGACCCACTATGAAGTGAAACGTATTCTTGACTCCAGAATCTTTAGAGGGGGAATTTGCAGTACCTAGTACAATGGAAGGGATACCCGTTGTCTGAAGCCACCTGGGTGAAATCGAGTGAAGTGAAAGCTGACAGATTGGTCAAAAGGTTCCATGTGAAAAACCCCAACAAACCGAAAGATAGCCCTTAACATATGCTTTTGTTTACTTTGCAGGATCTGTCCTTCTTGTAAGGGGGGCCGGATGTCAATGCTGCAAATACTGTATATTTTTGCTTTGACAATATGCAAAACTGTCTGGTATTTATTGGGTTAATACATAGCTCAGAGTGGGGGGGTATATTGCATATTGTCAAAGCAAAGAATATACAGTATTTGCAGCATCTCCACGGTCAGGTGATAAACATTGGGACACTTGGCAACCGGTTCACATTTATGACAGGGTCCCCTTTTGCAACCTTCTGAAAAGCAGAGTCAGCGGGGAAGCTAGATTCACTGAACAACTATAATAAAAATAATGATGATGGTGGTGGTGGTGGTGGTGATGGTGGAAGGGACCTTGGAGGTCATCTAGTCCAACCCCCTGCTCAGGCAGGAAACCCTAAACCAGCGGTTCTCAACCTTTTCCGGGGCTCGACCCCGGCCCGCATCGCGCAAAAAAAATATATGGTGGGCCTGCACTGTGCATGCGCAGCGCGACAGCCCGCATCGCAATAGGAAAAAAATGGCCGACCAAAAAAGAAATGGCCGACCAAAAAAGAAATGGCGGACTGCAGTGCTTGGCGACCCCCGTGAAATGGTTGTTCGACCCCAAATGGGGTCGCGACCCACAGGTTGAGAACCGCTGCCCTACACCATTTCAGACAAATGGCTGTCCAGTCTCTTCTTAACAACTTCCAGTGTTGGAGCATTCACTGCTTCTGGAGGCAGGTGGTTCCACTGGTTAATTGTTCTGGCTGTCAGGAAATGTCTCCTTAATTCCAGGTTGCTTCTCTCCTTGATTCGTTTCCATCTGTTGCTTCTTGTCCTGCCTTCAGGCGCTTTGGAGAACAGCTTGACTCCCTCTTCTTTGGGGCAGCCCCTGAGATATTGGAACGCTGCTATCCTGTCCCCCCTCGTCCTTCTCTTCATTAAACTAGACATCCCCAATTCCAGCAGCCGTTCCTTATATGTTTTAGTCTCCAGTCCCCTGATCATCTTTGTTGCTCTTCTCTGCACTCTTTCTACATTCTCAGCATCTATTTTTACATCGTAGTGACCAAAACTGGATGGCAAAGCTTACTTAACAAACGGTCTCCTTTAGCAACAGAAATCTGGGGCCCAGTTGTTTTCGTACGTTGAGGATTACCTGCGCTTCCCGTGTGGTTTTTGAACCTCAGTCGGAGTCAGCCAAGCGCTGCCTGCTCTAGGCTAGCCAGGGAAAGACATAAGCTCCTCAGTTACCCTGATCTTTGGATTATAGATTCCTTCAATAATTCAGTTATAAGTCTGCCACTTTCCAATTTTAATAATGCTGCTTTCCAGACTTTGCGGTAATGCTAACTTATTTTCTCCTTCAGGAGCAAGGAGGGGGAAAAAAAAAGACAGCTGTAGTGAAAAATAGCATTTTTTTTTAATAAGAAAAGTGAACCATTTCCTTTCCTCCCAGGAGCTATTCCTTGGAGCTGCTCTGAGCTTTTTTTTTTTTTTTTTTAAAGAAAACCTCAGGGAAAACAATGCTGCGGCACAGCACATGACACGCCTGATCATGCAAAGCGCCCTCTTTTTAACGTGTCTTCGGTTCGTATCAAACCCTGCCGGAACGTAGATTGATTCAGTCGTGGGCATCGCTGAATTGCGTTACTTCCTTTACCGTTCTGGCATGGCAATAATGGAGTTTCACGCTTTAACATGAGTAACAGTGGCCGTAGTAATTTGCTTTCTGTTGTTGTTACGGATGGTTCCACGCAATGGGTGCCGTGGAAGTGATGGGGATTTTATGTAGTTAAATCTGGCAGCCATGCAAATTGCAATACGTATATCTGGTCAGCCTAAATTTCCATTGCTGAGCAAGATTTTTTTTAATTTGGCCCCCTTTTACGACCTTTCTTGCCACAGTTGTTAAGTGAATCACTGCAGTTGTTAAGTAACTAACATGGTTGTTAAGTAAATCTGGCTTCCCCCATGGACTTTGCTTGTCAGAATGTTGCAAAAGGGGATCACACGACCCCGGGACATTGCAACCGTTATAAATACGCGTTGGTTGCCAAGCATCCGAATTTTGATCACGTGACCGTGGGGATGTTGCAGTGGTGGTAAGTGTGAAAAACAGTCATAAATCACTTTTTTCAGTGCTGTTGTAACTTTCAGCAGTCACTAAATGAATGGTTCTAAGTCAAGGTATTACCTGTAGTACAACTTTTACCCAGCTTGATATTGTCTGGACACTTGCGTTAGTGTACCCAGTCTTCATTATTTTTGCAAATAACTCGAGGCCGCGAACCCATGAAATGTAGCTTCCTCCTCCTGTTTTCTTCACAACAATCCTGCAAGGTGGGTTGAGAGAGAGTAACTAGCCCAAAGTCACCCAGCCAGCTTTCCTGGCTAAGGCAGGATTTGAACTCGTAGTCTGTCATTTTCCAGCCTGGTGCCTTAACCACTGGACCAAACTGGCTCTCACCTACCCAGCATGACTGTTGCATCAGCAAGGGGAGGATGATGGAATTTGCTGTCCAAACTTCAGTGATAGTTGATAAATTGGGAGAGGCTTCTGGGTTTAGGTGATAGGTAAATCCACCTAATGTAGTTAATTGATTAAATCAATTCATTGTTGCAAGGTCTGGAAAAAAAGAAAAGCTGGGGACAGATTCTGGAAAAGGGTTCCACGATTCAGAAGACTTGATGGCATAACAAGCAGTGAAAAAGAATGAATGAATCTTTGGGGATGGTGACAATGGAGGTCTCGACACATCTGTACAAGTGATTTAATGCAGTGGTTCTCAAACTGTGGTTCTCATCCCTGGGCGTCCATGAAGGCTGGAAAAAAATGTCATGATTTAAATCTTGAGTTAAGTCTTGGGGGTCTGTGGCCATGGTCCGTGGCCACAAAAGGTATTTAAAGGAGGTCCGTGGTAAAGAAAAGGTTGAGAACCGCTGATTTAATGGAGTCAGTTCTGTAAGAAAGCAATGCAAACCATGGTTTAGTTCAGTGGCCTCAGATTTAGTCCTTTAAAACGACACCTTTATTGAGGTCAATAAAGGATATTTTGAATTTGGTTCAAAGAGGTCAGTTAAACAACTCCAAACCTTTACAATCAATTACCAGTCTGATAATTAGAACACTGTCCAGGCCCTTAACCACTTAATTTTTTCAAGGTCCAAGAAATACACGCTCCGCTGATTTTTATATGCAATATTTCCCCCTTTTTCAGGTGCCTTAGCCATCCCAGAATCCTCTCCACCACCTTCTGGAACCGTCTATTACCCTGTGGTAACAGACACGTACACCCCATCTCCTGTGCCAGGATATGAATCTTGTGTCTCATTTGTGCCTGCATATCACTGCGTCGGTTCATGGTATCCAGTCAACGCATCCTATGGGAACTCTGCCCGAATCCATAACCCCAGCCATTTCCAGCAGGTTAGCTACGTCACCTCATCCAATCCACAACAGCATTTTGTAGCTCAAAGCATGTAGATTCAGAAGGATCGAATCTGGGAGCCTTCCCCCACTTGGAACTATAATTCCCAGAATGCCGTGGCACACACACAACTGCTTGGAAGACCTCCAGGTGATCTGAACCAGCGGACTCCAACTTTGGCAACTTTTAAGTTTTGTGGGCTTCCAACTCCCAGAATTCCCCAGCCAGCATGAATTCTGGGAGTTAAAGTCCACAAGTCTTAAAGTGGCCAAGGTGGGAGACCCCTGATCTAAAGGTTGCTCACAACTCTTCCTGCTTTTTATGTTGGCCGGTTCATTTCTGTGTCCTCCTGCTATAATTGTTCCATTTGCTAACCATGTTTTGGTTGACAAGGAGATTTTGTTTTATTTTTTTTAATGTTTTGTTTCAACCTTGATTTGTATTGGTGGTGCAGGAGGGGTGCAGTCTTTAACACATTAAAGACGACGCTGTAACGTTAAATTTCCATCGGATATTGCTGCATCAAGAGAGCATGTAATGTGTGCAGAGGATTTTTGGTTAAACTATTGACATTTTCTGCCTCAGAATAATAATGTTCATTAAGTCAAATGGCTTAATTCTGTAATGCTATTCTTTGTTGGATTTCATGGATATTGAAATCTGGGCATCATTTCCCCTTTAATACAAAGGCAACAGCAGTGCAAAATAAAGCTTGATGTTAGAAATTCGGGACCATTTAACGTTGCTGATTGCAACCCCTTTCCACAGTATATTTGGTTTAAAAGACAAAGCCTTATTGACTGTTCTCTCTCCTGTCTGGGCTTCTGAAAGTGAAGACTTGGGCCGACTAAGGCCTGCTAAGACCTACTATTGTTGTAGTCTGAATTCTGTCTATGAAAAGAATTTGCACAAATGGTGATAAAATTGTGGGGGAGGGTTGGAAATTTGGCACCAAGAGCACTAAATAAATTTGAAAAGCACAAAAACTTGTCTAGTCTTTGTTTGAGTGAATGAAATAGGATCAAGTATACTAAAACTACCAGGCTGGGTGTCGACACTTCAGGTTACACCAGATAAGGATACAGACATCACCAGAAATAATGGAACCATTTCATGCTTCTGTAAGACCACACTTGGAACACTACGTCCAGTTTTGGACACAAAAAAAATGTGGAGACTTTAGAAAGAGTGCAGAGAAGAGCAATAAAGAGGACTAGAGGACTGGAGGCTAAAACATAATGGATAGTTGCAGGAACTGGTATGTCTGGTTTAATGAAAAGAAGGACTAGGGCAGGGCTCTTCAAACCTGGCCCTTTTATGACTTGTGGACTTCAACTGGCTGAAGAATTCTGGGAGTTGAAGTCCACAAGTCATAAAAGGGCTAAGTTTGGACTAGGTTGACATGATAGCAGCAGTCTTCTATCCTTTGAGAGGCTGTCACAGGGATGAGGGAGTCAACCTATTCTCCAAAGCAACTGAGGACAGGACAAGAAGTAACGGGTGGAATATCATTAAAGAGAGATCAAACCTAGAACTAAGGAGAAAGTTCCCGACAGTGACAACAATGGACGGCTTGCATTCAGAAGTTGTAGGTGCTCCATCGCTGGAGGTCTTTAAGAAGAGATTGGACAACCATTTATCCAGAATGGTGTACGGTCTCCTGCTTGAGCAGAGAATGGACTAGATAGCCCTCCAAGGTCCCTTCCAGTTGTTAACTCTGCTAAATAGGTTTGGGTAACACAATCTGGAAAGCCTGGTAGTGTTTCTTTTTTTTCTCCCTCTCACATCAAGATTGTCAAAGTAGAGTCACTAAATTTCTGTCACCTTCTTTCCTTCCTGGCCTTAGCTCATATTTTGCCAACAGTCTCTGCTGTCTTTCCCACCTCTGTGGTTGTCTACATCAGGCGAAAAAAGACAAAAGGCAGGTTGGAGATTCTGAATTTGGTTTTTGGAAAATGTAAAATACTTCATCAAAAGACTCGCTTGGCATTTGTTCAGCTATGGAGTTGCTTCAAGGTGCTCTGGTTGCTTTGCAGCATTTAATCTTTTTAGCTTTGTGTCGTGTGTGTGTGTGTGTGTGTGTGTGTGTGTGTGTGTGTGTGTGTGTGATGTGATCCCTTTTTGCGACCGCCTGACAAGCCAAGTCATGGGGCTGCCAGATTTGCTTAACAACATGGGAGTGCGGAAAAGGGTTATAAGTCACTTTTTAAAGTGCCATTGTAACTTTGAAGAGTCATTAAACAAATGGTTATAAGTCGAGGATTTCCTGTCTTGAGAATAAAAAGCTATGTTCTCAAAAGGCAGGTATTTCAAGCTCTAACAGAGTTGTACACCCATCCAGACCTACCCCTACGCAGATTGCGGATCCTTCCTTTTGTGGATGATTGCAGTTCCTCTTCTGATGCAATGGCTCATGCACCAAGAGTTAAAAGCAAAAAGACAGATCAGTGGAGTAAAATCTGGTACCAAGTGAGTACTTTCATAGTCTGAAGGTGCCAGGAGGTGTAATTAGCAATAGGACTTAGCAGTAACACTTAGATTTACTATATATACCGCTACATAGTCCTTTTCTCTAAGCGGTTTATAGAAGTCAGCCTGTTGCTCCCAACAATCTGGTCTCATTTTACCGACCTTGGAAGGATGGAAGGCTGAACCAACCTGGAGCTGGTGAGAATTGAACTGCTGGCAGTCGGCAGAATTAGCCTGCAATACTGCATTCTAATTATTACTCCACTAGAGCAAGATGGATGGATGGATGGATGATAGGTAGATAGATAGAACACTTAGACTTATATATCACTTCATAGTGCTTTACACCCCTCTCTAAGCAGTTTAAGAGTCAGCCTGTTGCCCCCAACAATCTGGGTCCTCATTTTACTGACCTGGGAAGGATGGAAGGCTGAGTTAATCTTGAGCCTTCTCAAGATCAAACTCCTGGCCTGCAATACTGCATTCTAACCAGTGCACCACAATTCTTTACACTTCTGTGCAATACTGATCTAGCTTTATGTGCCCATCTGTGGTGTGTACATGCCTCCTTTATTGGCCGGAGCAACGATCAAAGTTCTGAACACCTCAAATTTTCATTCGTTCTCCATGCCACGTAGGAAGATAAGAATAAAATGCTAGCTAGTTAAAGAAAACTTAAAACTGAATGGAAAATAAATTCTAGCTTCAAGATACAGCAGGTAAACCTTTTCTCATCAAACAGAGCCTTCAGCCAGGGAGATGACCTCTATCACCCCTAATGCACATGCAGTGCAGACGTTAATAGCCTTTTTATCTAAAAGCTGGTGGCTGTTATTTTACAGCACCTGGAGTCAGTTTAAAAGGTTTCAATGGTGAATTAAATAAAAGTGTGTTGAAGGTCCAAAGACTAAAAGCTACTTTTTTAATGCTGGCTGGGCCATTCTGGGAGTTGATGTCCACACATCTTAATGAGGCTGAGATTGAGAAACACTGCTTGATTGCTTTGTCTGTTAGGACTAGTTCTGTGATTTCCTGAAAGTTAGAACAATTGATCAGTGGCACGACTTACTTCCAGAAGTTGCAGTTGCTCCATCACTGGAGGTTTTTAAGAAGAGATTGGACAGCCATGTGGCTGAAATAGTACAAGGTTTGGACTAGAAAACCTCCTTCCAACTTCATTATTCTCTTAGATGTTCAGCTGCAATTTAGTGCTTTATGAATTGGGCTTACTCCAGCAAATATTTAGTTTTCTGCAAAGGACCCTTTCTGATAGGCAAGGGTGATGACTCATAAATTTGGATGAGAAATTTTGGGGTTTTGGACATACGGTGCATTAGTGTGTTTTGACAAGTGAATCCCCCAGCTGTACCAATTTATACAAGCTCATAACTGAAATTGCACGTTGCCCAAGATCTGCAGCTGCTGCTGAAAGATGCATTTCTCTGGATAGAGAATCTAGGAGCTGAAATGAACTACATCCGTTGTTTGTGATGATTGGATTTTCCTTTCCCAAAAGACTTGGAGAGGGGACAATCGGGAAGTGAGGCATGGAAGCCTTCCAAAATGGAAAGAGGAGAGCTTTTGCACTAGCAGTTTGCCTGGGGAAGCACCCATTTGCTTAATAGGAGTTTTTTATGTCCTGCAACTGGTAGGCAGAAGCAGCTGGATCTAAACTGGATAGCATTCCTATCTCACCGCTATTCCTGCCCAGAAGCACTTTTCTTGCAAGCTGGTTCTCAAATGAAGAATCTCCTCTACAAATACAGTGTGATTCTCACACACAGTTTGCTCCTAAAAAAAATAACACATCCCTGTCCTGTTATGGAGGCCAGAAAGCCTCAACTTACAACAGTTCATTTAGCAACTGTTCAAAGCTACAACAACACTGAAAAAAAAGTGACCTAGGACCATTTTTCGCACGTACAACGGCTGCAGCATCCCCAGGGCCACGTGATCACAACTCAGACGCTCGGCACCTGGCTCACATTGATGAGGCTGGCCGTGTCCCGGGATCATGTGATCCCCTTTAGTGACCTCCTGACAAGCAAACTCAATGAGGAAGCCAGAGTCACTTAACAACCGGGTGACTAATTTAATAACTGCAATGATTCACTTAACTGTGGCAAGAAAGGTCGTAAAATGGAGCAAAGCTCACTTAACCAATCTCTCGCTTAACAACAGAAATTTTTGGCTCCCTTGTGGTCATACGTCAAGAACTACCTGTACTGAGATGTGGAATCATATATTCACGTGAAGTGTTAATACCACTTTACAAGGCCTTGGTAAGGCCACACTTGGAATACTGCATCCAGTTATGGTCACCGCGATGCAAAAAAGATGCTGAGACTCTCGAAAGAGTACAGAGAAGAGCAACAAAGATGATCAGGGGACTGGAGGCTAAAGCATGTAAGGAACGGCTGCTGGAATTGGGTATGTCTAGTTTAGTGAAGAGAAGGACGAGGGGGGACATGATAGCAGTCTTCCAGTATCTCAGGGACTGCCACAAAGAAGAGGGAGTCAAGCTATTTTCCAAGGTGCCTGAAGGCAGGACAAGAAGCAATGGGTGGAAACTAAGCAAGGAGAGAAGCAACCTAGAACTAAGGAGAAACTTCCTGACAGTTAGAACAATTAACCAGTGGAACAATCTGCCTCCAGAAGCGGTGAATGCTCCAACACTGGAAGTTTTCAAGAAGAGACTGGACAGCCATTTGTCTGAAATGGTATAGGGTTTCCTGCCTGAGCATGGGGCTGGACTAGATGACCTCCAAGGTCCCTTCCAATTTTACTATTATTATTATGGATCATCGCACAGTCAGCCAGATGTTCAGACTGGATTTGGCATTTTGTCTACCTATCGAGTCCTTCCCAAGGACCTGGGACAGGCAGATGTGGATGTTTGATGTTATTACAGATATCGTTGCAGGATGGAAGCAGTTCCTAGTAAGGCCGCCTTTTGCAATTGACTAATGGCAAATTTGTCAATGCCAATGATGGTGTTCAAGTGGTGCTCCAGTTGTTTTGGGATTGCACCCAAGGAGCCTATTACTATTGGTACTACCCTTGCTTGCCTTTGCCACAGTCTTTCTATTTCTATTTGTAGGTCTTTGTATTTTGTTATCTTCTCCAGTTCTTTCTCGTCTATTCTGCTGTCTCCAGGCACTGCCACGTCCACTATCCAGACTTTTTTTGTCTTTCTTATTGACAATTGTTAAGTACGGGATGTTATGTTGCAGGTGCTCGTCTGTTTGAATTCTGAAGTCCCAGAGCAGTTTAATTTTATCATTTTCTATGACTTTCTCTATTTTATGATCCCACCAGTTCTTGCTTACAGGCAAATGATATTTCTTGCAGATCTTCCAATGCACCATTGTTGCTATTTTGTCATGCCGCTGCTTGTAGTCAGTCTGTGTGATCTTCTTGCAGCAGCTTACCAGGTGGTCCACTGTTTCTTCAGCTTCTTTGCATAGGCGGCACTTACTGTCTGTTGCTGTTTTCTCAATTTTGACTTTATATGCATTTGTCCTTAAGGCTTGGTCTTGTGCAGCCAGAATTAGTCCCTCAGTCTCTTTCTTCAATTTTCCTGCTCTTAGCCATTGCCAGGTCTTTTTATTATCTGCTTTCCCAGCTATTTTTTTTAATGTACCGGCCATGTAGTGCTTTGTCTTCCCATGCCTCTATTCTGTTCTTCATTTGGTCTTTCTTGTAGGCCAGTTTGGTCTCTCCAGTAGTCAGTAAGCCTTCCTGATATACAAATTTCAGTGCATCTTCATTACTGTCCTTCTGATATTCTTCCAAAGCCATTTTTTCTTCTTCAACCATCTGATGTACTTGCAGCATTCCATGCCCACCTATTTGCCTTGGTAGATAAAGTCTGTCAATGTCACTGCGTGGATGAAGGGCGTGATTCATTGTCATTATTTTTCTGGTCTTCCTATCCATTGCTTGTAGTTCTGCTTGAATCCAGTCCACTATTCCAGCTGTGTATCTAATGACTGGAATTGCCCAGGTGTTGATTGCCTTTATGGTATTTCCTCCATTGAGTTTGGACTTTAAGATCTTCTTCACTCTCTTGATGTATTCACCTCTAATCTTTTTCTTGACTTCAGTGTGCTTGATGTCACTATTATTATTATTATTATTATTATTATTATTATTATTATTATTATTAGTAGTAGTAGTAGTAGTAGTAGTAGTAGTAGTAGTAGTAGTAGTAGTAGTAGTAATATATTAAGGCAAGTGCAAGATAAACAGAAAGATGATCTGAACACAAACGTGCCAAACAGAAACATTCTAACTGCAGTAGCAACAAATGAGATCATTTTAAAGAATTTCCTCTATGGGGTTCTGGCTCAGCTGAGCTGTTGGCTTAAAGTGGACTATTTCGTTATGCTCTGCTTTTTAGCTGCCTGTAAGTAAAGTAGCCTGCAGAGTTCCTGGGTTTGATCACATTCCAGAATGAATTGATCTCCAGAATGTCTCCCTTCTCAGAAGTTAAATACCCCCCTTTGTATATATGCTAGCCAGAGTATGATTTAAGTAACTGTGTTAGTTTTAACAGAATAGTAGAGTTTGGAAGGGGCCTTTGGAGGTCTTCTAGCTCATCCCCCTGCATGAGCATTCTGGACAAATGGCTGCCCAAACTCTTGAAAAAAGAAAAGAAAAGAGAGAACAAAGAGACTTTCAAATTTTTTGACAAGCTGCTATGATTCAAAGTATAAGACATGTGAATTTCAGGCATGTCAATCTCTGCAAATATTTAACACATCCCCAAAATGTATATACTGAAACACTGAATGCATCAGGAGTTCTCTGGCTTGGCACCCTTGCTGCTGAGCATTTAATTTCCCGAAGTCCTGGAAAATATACATCTCTGAAACTGCTGAGTTTGCTGATGTTCTTTCAAATAAAGCCAATTAATGCCATTGCAATTACCAGGCTTGCCTTATAGCATCCAGGATACTATTACCAAAGGAATTATCCATAAGCAACACGACAGAAAGGATACAGATTTTCAAACTCGATGGCCAATACTCCTAGAAAGAATTTGAGCTGCAGACTCATCAATTATTTCCCATCTGGAATGCAGGTTTGTGTAAAATGCAAAGAGACAGCAATAGCACTTAGACTTGTATATCGCTTCGTAGTGCTTTACAGCCCTTTCTAAGTGGTTTACAGAGTCAGCCTGTTGCCCCCAACAATCTGGGTCCTCATTTTACCCACCTCTGAAGGACGGAAGGCTGAGTCAACCTTGAGCCCTGTCAGGATTGAACTCCTGGCAATGGGATATTAGATAGATAGATAGATAGATAGATAGATAGATAGATAGATAGATAGATAGATAGATAGATAGATGATAGATAGATAGATAGATAGATAGATAGATCACAATAGCAATAGCGCTTAGACTTCATAGTGCTTCATAGTGCTTTACAGCTGCTTCATAGTGCTCTACAGCCCTCTCTAAGTGGTTCACAGAGTCAGCCTCTTGCCCCCAACAACCTGGGTCCTCATTTTACCAATCTCAGAAGGTTGGACGTCTGAGTCAACCTTGAGTCGGTCAGGATCCAACTCCTGGCAGTGGGCAGAATTAGCCTGCAATACTGCATTCTGACCACTGCGCCACCACGGCTCACATGGGGTGCTTATATTGCAAACTTGCTCAAGACCATTTAGTTTGTAGAAAAATCCCTGGGACAGTTTTATAGGTGAATTGGAGAAGATTACTAGTACAGGTGGAAGAGGGTGCTCTGAACACAGGGGCATGTTTGTGTGTGTGTGTGTGTGTGTGTGTGTGTGTGTGTGCACTCATGTGCACCATACCTATACATAATCATACGTGAACCATATGTGTGCATGCATGGTTTGGATACCTGAACACAGTAAATTCTAGAACTCAACTTTTAACTCATTATGGTAATCGTTTACATTAAGAAAACAATATGCAACTTTAATAAAGGACATACAGTTGAAATTATGGAAAGTTGTATTGCTTCAAAGCGAAAAGCTCGTTTATATTTGGAACAGTCCCCCTGCAAGTAGCCTCAGTTAAGTCTTGGCCTCCTTCTAAATTGCTTTGCATCTGCTGGTCCTGGATAGTGGTCAATGGCCAGAAGATAAAACGTAAGACATTGGGCATCAGAGTCGCTAACCAAGTTGAGGGGGAGAGAGATGCTGTCTCAGGGAGACCAATGTTGAAGTAACAAAAATGCACCGATCCAAAAATGATGGCAGGAGTAACCAAAACTACCTGGAGGACATCCTGAAGCCCATTTGAGGGAGTAAGTATTCTGTAGGTTCTGACATTCTCCAAAGGAGTGGACCTTTCAAGTGAAACATTTGGCATCAGTAAGTCTAAGAAAGCAAATTAAAGAAACAGTGGTGTGCTGTGGCTATCAATTAAACTAAAAGAACCCGGGGCCTACATTTGTCAGAGATAAACTGGGAAAGAGAAACTGTCCCTAACTATGGAGAGTCTATGATGACGAACAGTTCCCAGGGTGCTGATGCTCTGCGGCCAAGTTACTGAACAGGTCTACTTATAGGCGTGTGGTGACTTGTTCCTCCTGCCCATCATTCCATTGGTTCCTAAACATGTCACAAGCATCTCCCCACGAGTCAAACACATCCTCTGAAGAGTCTACCGGTATGAGTTTGGCATTTGAGGAACAGATGCTGGAAGCACAGTGAAGGGAGCTGGCACAAACCACAGGGCACTGGGTCTGTCCCGTATGCCTGATATTGGAACTGTAGGCCACCTCATTGAGGTTAATTTCACTTTTGGAGCAGTTATCTCGCTCTTTTGTCATCTGAGAATATTTAATGTCTTGCCACATGTAATGGGGCTGGACGACCCCATCTGAAATGGTGTACATGGGCTCTTGGTTGGGTTCTGCAAGATGTCCATTCATCTTGGAGAACAGGAGACCCAGCCTCTTGAAGGACTCCTTTTTGGAGCTGGAGAGCCTTTGGACTCTGTTGCCATTGCGAACGAAGGAGCGCTTGCTGATCCCGTTGCTTTTTGGTTTTTCGTTCCCTGTCTCAATGCCAGACATGGTCTTAATGAGAGCTGACATGTTGAAGTCTTTCTTTTTGTTGGCCATCCCAAAGGAGATGCCCTTGGCCTTGGAGGTTTCTCCCATGCATTCCTCAGGAGCTTCTTCTTTTTGGGAGACCTCTGTGCTGCTGGTGGAGTAACTTCTTCTTTGAGGCTTCCGGTTACCCAGCAAGTCAAGGACTTCATAGCGGAAACTGGAAATGTCTTGTTTTAACTCCTAAGGGCAGAGAAGTGACAAGAGATGATTGACACTTTAATGCACACCGGCTGCATGGCTTTGAACACATTCCTTGGGAGACGACTAATGCATTCCAAGAATTGCAAATACTTCATTATTTAGCTCGGCGGGATAGTTCTATTGAACAGAGCTCAGTGAAATGGCACATAATGATATGGAGCCAAACCTTTCAACAAGCACTTGACATTAAATGTGGAGACTGGGGAACAGAAAGTGCCTTCAGCTTTCCCAGGCACATAATAGTAACTAAACAGTTGTTCGGAAATAGAAAATCAATGTTCCAAAGTTTTCGCCCATTCTCATTTCATTGCTTCTGCTTTTAGAAAAGCAAAATGTGAATGGGATAATGTTACACCAGTCTTGATAAATAATATCATGGACATAAAACAGGTTCGCCAACCCCAGTCAAAATCATATCCATTATAATTTAGCATGATGCATGAAGCCAGCTAATGGTGATTTATTTAGCAAAAAATATATTAGCATAATATATTAACTACTTTAACATAATTGATAAACAATTATGGATATCAATAAGCATGGTTGAACCATGGCATGTGAACCTTAATATAGTCCGTTCTCTCTCCCTCCCTCCATCTCTCTGTCTCCATCTTTCTCTCTCTTCATCTCTCCCTCCCTCCATCTTTGTTTCTTCCATACACACACCCCATTAAGATATTACCTTAAAGTTCTCTTCAGTTAAGCCTTCATTGGTTTTTGAATTCCTTATCATGGCAGCAACATATCTCTTCACCAGATTCCTGATCACTTCCTGAAATCAAAAGCACCAGAAATTTAACTTTCTTCCAAGTCATCATGATATTTAATAAGGGCAAGAATCACACTCCATACATGGGCATTTTCTTCCCCTTTGAAGTTAGTTTGAAATCAAACTCTGTCTCCAGAGAGGCCATTGCGGGACCGCCTTCTGCCACATACTTCTCTACGACTGGTGAGAGTGCACAGGGTCAGCCTCCACCGGGTCCCGTCAGCGAAACAATGTCATCTGGCGGGTCCTAGGGGGAGGGCCTTCTCTGTTTTGGCGCCCACCCTCTGGAACCAACTGCCTCCTGAAGTCCGCGTTTCTCCAACTCTCCCGGCCTTCCAGAAAAACCTAAAGACTCATCTTTGCCGGCAAGCCTGGGGATGATTGTGGTTGATTGATGTATTGAATGTGTGTTTATTGGTTTTTAGATATTCTGTTTGGGTTTTTTATATTGTATTTTTTGTTATGTATATGTTGTTAGCCGCTCCGAGTCCCCTGGAGAGGAGCGGCATACAAACCCAAATAAATAAAAATAAAATTGATTATCCTGTTAATTTGTGATATTATCAATAAATTAATTGAAAAGTTATTCCGGAGCAAAGAGTTAATTATATCTACAGAATTAATAGAATGGCTGTTAATTAGAAACCCTGACTGATTTGTAAGCCTGCTAAGAATACCCTGGATGCAATGGGGAAAATTAATTCCATAAGCAGGAAACAATTCTGACATTAGAATGAATTAAGTTATTTGTTAATTAGGCCTAAATGACAAATGAAATTACTCCAGTTGTACGTAAAATGCATCCCTTCCTTGAGACAGGTTTACTTTGTCAAATGACTCTACAACCTGAACTAAATTATGCAATTTACCTGGTAACATTATTTACAATATACTAAAACCAAGGGGTTAGTAAACAAATTAAGAACGTAACCCTCCCAAGCTGGTTTCATGAAATCCATGGGAATGTGTGCAACAGAATGAAAGCACAGAGTGTAAGAACAACATTGCATAATTAAACTCAAGAGCAGATAAAGCTCTGAATTTATTGATATACGATGCTTGCTAATTTGACAAGGGCAGCCTGCGACTGTTTAGATCAGGGGTCTTCAAACGTGGCCCTTTTATGACTTGTGGACTTCAACTCCCAGAATTCCTCAGCCAGCGTGAGGAATTCTGAGAGTTGAAATCCACAAGTCATAAAAGGGCCACGTTTGAAGACCCCTGGTTCAGATGTTTATGGATTCTAATGGGAGTCCCTCACAACCTGAGCTAATGAAAGTCACTGGTGGAAAGTTGCAAGGCTCTTAATCATGAAATAGTGTTTAAAAAAATAAAGGTTTCCCTGTCATTGTATCCGACCCTAGAGCATGGTATTAATCTCCATTTTTGGGCCAAAGGAGCCAGCATTGTCTGAAGATGCTTCCAAGGCACATGGAACGCTGCTATCTTTTCGCTGAAGTGGTACCTATTTATCTACTCACATTTGCACGCTTTCAAATTGCTAGGTGAGCAGGAGCTAGGGCAAGTAACAGGAACTTACCCCATTCTGCTGAGCTCGGGTCTTGAACCCAGACAAGGTCAGCATCTTTAAGCACTGAGCCATTGCGCCCTCCTTAGGATAGTAAATTTCATATATTAATCACAGCATGAAGCTGTTTTGTTTTGGGATAAATGGCCAGTTTAAGATCTAGTCTTCAACACTGTGGAGCTGGGACCTAGGGTTTAAATCGGGGACTCTCAAAATATTTTGAAGAACAAAACTAAATCTTGAAAGATTCCACACTTTCATTTCGGAATTCAGGCTCCTAAAAGTGTGGAATCAAACATAGGGACCAAAGCAAATAATCAAAGCTTACTGCAGTGTTTTTTAGACAGCATGTGTTGGTGGGACTCCTTCCAAAGAATATTTTAAAGAAATATTCAGAATGTTAAACTACAAATTCTCAAAAAGGGAGGAAGAAAAGAAAATACAAAAACCCTTAATTTTTTGTTAGCAATCCAAAAATTTAGGAAACACAAATGACTGCTCCCTGTGATGGCTCTAGATTGAGCTGATATAGGCAAAAGATTTCTTCCTCCCATATTTGGACCGACAGGGTGCATCAAAAAACAACAACACTCAAGATAAATATCTATCTATCTATCTATCTATCTATCTATCTATCTATCTATCTATCTATCTATCTATCTATCTATCTATTTCTATCTATCTATCTATCTCTATCTATCTATCTATCTATTTCTTCTCTCTCTCTCTCTCTCTCTCTCTCTCCCTCCCTCCCTCCCTCCCTCCCTCCCTCCCTCCCTCCCTCCCTCTCTCTCTCTCTCTCTCTCTCTCTCTCTCTCTCTCTCTCTCTCTCTCTCTCTCTCTCTCACCATAGTTAACAGGTAAAACCAACAGCAGAGTTAAACCTCAAAGCCCTCTATCAGTCTATTATTGTATTTCACTCACAGAAAGTCCACAATAACTTCTATTCTACCATAAGCCACCACAATCATTATCTCCGATCTGTCCAGGATCAAATATCATCAACTGATTTTTAATAATAAGGCTTTTCCTTAAAATATTAACCAGGATTTTCCCCAACAATTGGATCCCACTCCCCCAAATCATAAGCCTCTCTTGTGGGTACCTCCACAACATTTGTTGTTCCAAAAAATTTCCTATAGATTGAAATCTATTGCCTTCAAAGAATACTCACACATCCACACACTCATACCCACCCACCCAACCACACACACACATATACACACAGGGATGCACTCCTGTTTATACATCTCTGAAAGGCAGGAGAGACTAACACATAAGCAACAGAGAACGGATGCATACATATTCATTGGTAAAGGATCTGAAGTTACGTTCTGAATCTTCAGTAATTAAAAAATGGGGGAATAAAGCAATAAAATAGAAAGATAAACTTCTCCCATAAATCAAGAAGAGGGGACAGTTTGGGAATGCCAAATGCCAACAAAGAAAAACCTTCCATTGCAAATCTCTGGGATTGTTCCAATAAGATAACAAACTTTGGCTTTATATCTTTATATATCAATTGATTTAACCGATTCCACTCATCTAAGAACTGATTTTCTGCATAATAGATAAAAATTGCATTCAATTATTGGAATTAAAACCCAGCATAATGAAGCATGCTAAATTGCAGAGACCTGTTACAGATCCTTTCTGAATCTGATTCACCCAATTAACATCTTAGGGCTTCTAAGTGGGCTATCAAAATCCAGATGCCCACCAGAAGGCAGAAGAGATGCAGAAAAGCACACTTGCCCAGTGTAATTTTTTTTTAAAAAAATATTAATCTTCATCTGTGTACAACTTTCCATAACATACGTTCGAAGAAAATCCTTTTTTTTCTTTTTCTCTTTTCGCAGATTTTTATTTAAAGAAAGAGATTGAAATGTTAGGGGAATCGAATTCTTGATTTTGCTTCTAGGGAAAGTGATGTTTTCATTCATCCTGCTCTCTCTGTCTCTCTATTCCTCACCATTTGCTATCTGGCAAACAGATGGAGGTGCTTCCTCACAAATTATTCCTGTTTTGCTGTTTGATCAGTGAACCTTTGAAATGGCATCAAGTAACACAAGACGAGATCATGAAAGATACTTTATCTTTCTGTTTTGTCCTGCTGTAAAAACCCCCCACCTACTGAAGCACCTCGTATTTTGCCTTGATGGCGCTAAGATGTGCAACTGTTGATGCTGTAAATCCTCTAATTTTGGTCAATTTCTTAACTGAAAGTTAAAGAGGTTGGGAACAGCAGTCATGAGTTGCATGGAAATACAGAAGGAGCTGCTCGGCTTGTCTGATTTTTCTTAGTCTGGAGCTAAATAGATTCTCCTTTGGCAAAAACACTTGTGAAGCATTGTAGATCTAGGACAGGGGTCTTCAAACTTGGCCCTTTTATGACTTGTGGACTTCAACTCCCAGAATTCCCCAGCCAGCATGTCTGGCTGAGGAATTCTGGGAGTTGAAGTCCACAAGTCATAAAAGGGCCAAGTTTGAAGACCCTTGATCTAGGAAAAGAGCAGGCAAAACTGCAGAGATGGGGTGGGGGAGATAAGTGCATCATCAATTTAGAGTCATTACATTCTCATAAGTTTCCCAAATCCAACCCATCTTGAATTTGTTTGACCCCCAATTTAGTGTTGAATTTTACTTGACTAGATTCTTGTGTATATGTTTTTCTATTTTCTATTCTGCAACTGAATGGATCAGGGGTCTTCAAACTTGGCCCTTTTATGGCTTGTGGACTTCAACTCCCAGAATTCCTCAGCCAGCATGCCTGACTGAGGAATTCTGGGAGTTGAAGTCCGCAAGTCATTAAAGGGCCAAGTTTCAAGACGCTTGGAATGGATGGTCCAGATTATTTCTGATAGTATGACACAATTTGACTTGGAATGTCCTTATTGTAAATCAGTGTTTCAATCATTTGGGAAACACAAGTTGTCTCTTAACAGCCAAACCCAACCACTTATGTGTAAATTATGCCCAGTTAATTTAGAATTAAATAAAAAAACAACTAAAAGCACAAATCTTCTTGTGCACTAGGACAGTGAGTGAAATATTTTTTCACTGCTAATCAAATGAGGGGATAATGATGCTTTTTATGACTTGCAGAGATATTAGCCACTACCAAATCAGAGAGCTAAGGCAAGCATCAAACTACTTTCTGAATCGCTGCCATTATCCTTTTTTTTAAAAATGGAGTTCTGACATCTTCCTAATGGTTTTAGATTTCTCTGAAATACAGTTTGTATTTTAATTAAAAAATGAATATTTTATTTGATTGGATGAGATCAAGGGTCAACTGCTATCATTGGAGACCTGACTAAAACCAGTGTGCCAAATCATAATTCTTAATCCCCGTTGCAGGAGCATGCTGTATGCTAAATTATCAAAAGCAATTGAAGGTGTATTATGGAACCAGGGATATCTGCAGGCTGGACCCACATAAAATGGGGCTAAGGATTTGACATATGTTTGTAGGTGCTATCTGGAACTTTTTAACAATGCCCTTGTGGACATTTCTATGTGGTACTGAGTCAAGTCATTCAGAAATATTGTTTTTAAATGAAGTAATCAAGCTAGAACTAGGATGGGAAACCTGCTTCACCAGAAAGGCAGATTATAAGTATACCATATAAATACTTATTGCATCTTTTTCAACTGCAGTCCACAGCATAGGCTTCCTCAAGCCAAGTGCCTTCAACTGAAAGACCATAACTCCCATCGCCCACAAAATCCAGTGGTGGTGATGGGGACTGTAATTTCATTTTATCAGATTAGGGAAGGTGCCACAGAAGATCTAAGGACATTTGACAAAGCAGTTTAAAGAATGGATTTGTTTACCTGGTAATGTTGATTCTGAATCAAGTTGTCTGCATGACGTTCCTGAAATGAACAATGGAATTCATGTATAGAGATGAAACACAAAGTCATAAGACTTTCAGTTCTCTCACTTTAAAGGTTTCTTATGAATAATAATAATAATAATAATAATATTAATAATAATAATAATAAAATTGTCTTTATATCTTAGATCATCACAATGATGATGATAGGAAGAGGTAGTAAGGGAGCAAAGTAAGGAATTAATTGAACTGCTTAGTTGTAGTACATTTCAAATGCCTTTGATTGCCTCTGTATGATGATATGTACCTCAATAATGAAAAGCCACCCATTTAGACGGACCTCAGTCTCACTTTGCCGTCCCTAAGATTAGGGTACTAGACTCCTTTGATGGCATTGCTTCAAGCAGTGCCAATTGATTAAGCTTCTCTGATGCTCTGCTGGACCACTCGGCCTAGTTCCAAGCATCATGTTACTAAGTGGGAACTGAGGATGTTAGAAAACCAAGCCCTACAGGCCCTGAACTTCACACAGTACTCATGTTTTGTCACGGAGAATCCCAAGCAGTTTGAGAGTGGATTTTTATGGTGAAAACAGGAAAGTGTTTATGCCAGTTTATCTGACCTATTTATCAGATTCCTTAGCAAAGATAAACTATTTGCTATTATTTGGCAAGGAGAAGGATGAAGAAAGACAGAGACCTAGAATCAGAAAATGATGCTAAGCTTCTCATTTAAGTTCATTAGACTCATCAATTAGAGAGGGTTAGAGAAGGACTAGGGGTGATGTGTTAGCCGTCTTCCAATATTTGAGGGGCTGTCACAAAAAAGAGAGGCGCAACCTCTTCTCCAAAGCATCTGAAAGGAGGACAAGAATCAATGGATGGAAACTAATCAAGGAGAGATCCAATCTAGAATGAAAGAGAAACTTCTTGACAGGGAGAACAATAAACCAGTGGAACGACTTGCCTCCAGAAATTGTGAGTGCTCCATCACTGGAACTTTTAAAGAATAAATTGGACAGTCATTTGTCTGGAATGATATATGGGCTCCTGCTTGAGCAGAAGACTTCCAAGGTCCCTTCCCACACTGTTGTTACGTTATTCATTTTTCAGAGGTTGCAAAAAGTCTTCCATTCCATTCTTCTTTGATTCCTGACCATCTGATTGGGGACTAATTGGAACTGGAAGTGTAGGAGATGACCAGGCTGAGCCCAAGGGAGGGGTCAAATGCATCCTAAGTACCTTTGTGCCCACAAGAGATCAAGTCCAGTCCACCTTGAATGCCTCTCTTATCTTTCCCTCATTTCCTCTAGTGGTCACTTGGCCAGATTCTTGTAGAAAGCTTAAGCTTGCAATAAATCTTGATACTCCTTTGAACTGCCTGAGTCTCCTGATTTGCCCAGGAGCTTGACAAGCATCTGACAAAGATGGCAGACCAGAGATTGCCCCTACCTGCCAAAATCAGAAACGGCAGGGCTAGAACTACGAACCTTCCCTTAATTAGTGAAAGTGTTCCACTATTCCTCACCGTGATGGTCTTCAGGTTCTTGTGCTTCTGTTCATGCTCTGGGTCTCGGAGTGGGCAGAGTTGCTTGTGGACCCACCTGCAAAGGTACCAGCATGACTTGGGGCTAGGGATGATATTAAAAGGAGGGGGTAGTGTGCCTCCTTCATCAAAGTAACTCATCCAGAGCTTTGTGCGTGCAAACTTCCATTCTATGTCTGCGTGGTCCTGGATGGGAAGAGATGGGAAAAAGAAGAACAAGAGGTAAGTCATCTTTTGGCCACCACAAATTGTCATAAGGAACATCTATCCTAAAAAATAATTTTAGATCATAGAGGCCACATTAAGGGGAAAGTAGCAACAGCAATAGTACTCAGACTTATATATAGGTAGCCCTCACCTTACCATCTCAATTGAGCCTCAAATTTATGTTGCTAAGTGAGACATTTGTTAAGTGGGTCTTGCCCCATTTATGACTTTTCTTGCCCCATTTTTAAGTGGATCACTGCAGTTGTTAAATTAGCAACACAGTTGTTAAGTGAATCTGGTTTCCCCATTGACTTTGCTTGTCAGAAGCTCGCAAAAGGGGATCACATGACCCTGGGACACAGTGACCGTCCTAAATGTGAATCACTTGTCAAGCATCTGAATGTACATCCCGTGGCCCTGGCGATGCTGCAACGGTCGTAAGTGTGAAAAAGGTCATAAGTCACTTTTTCAGTTCTGTTGTAATTTTGAACCGTCACTAAGTGAACTGTACTGTTTCACAATGCATTATAGCCCTCTCTAAGTGGTTTACAGAGTTACCATATTGCTGCCCCCCCCAAACAATCTGGGTCCTCATTTTACCGACCTCAGAAGGATGGAAGGCTAAGTCAATCTTGAGCGGGTTGGGATTGAACTCTTGGCAGTGAGCAGAGTTAGCCTGCAGTACTGCATTCTGACCGCTGCGCCACCACAGCTCTTAAGTAGGTATAATGGTTGGATAGAGTAAAAACTGTTTACTGTTTCTGGAGCAGAGGTAAGCATATATATCCCTAATACCAAGATTATGGGTAGATTACGGATTATAGTATGACTTTACTTCTCACTCAGGGATGTTCCTCAGCTGAAGATGGACGAGAACTTAAATCTCTCCATTTGTAGTCCAGGACTTTAATGGCTACGTTGCCCGGACCCTTTGACTTCCCCTCGTTTCTCAGAGCCTCAGTTTTGATTCCTATCCTCTAAGCATCCCACTACCCTGAATAGTATAAGAAGGACTTCAAATGGTTTTTGAAGCTATTCGTTCTATCGGTCCACAGCAGACAGAACAGCTGGAGCCCAACTCAATTCACAGCTAGAGATAGTTCTCAGGTGCCGTTTGATCCTCACTTCCATGGGATTCTGTTCCTGATAGAACAGTATTTCTTCCATTCCTTTATCCAGTCAACCCTAAAAAAAACGAAACTGAGTTTTTTCCCTGTTCACCATTTTCCAATTCTCTGGTAGATGTCTCAGCGATTCTGAAGACTCTCTCTCTCAGCCTAATCCACCTCACAAGGCTGTTGTTTTGGGGAAAATAGGAAGAGGAAATATATATATGTAATTATATATTATACATATGATATTTCTGAGTCTCCCTTATGAGGTACCCCGATCAGATCCACATATGTAGATAAAGGGTCATGTTACATGGGACTTTTGAGTTCTGACTGCACATGAAATATGTTGCTTTAATATAAGGATCCCGATAGCTTGTTCGTCTATGTGCATAGTCCAAGAATGCATTCATTAAAGTAAAAAAGAAAGTTGGAAATACTTGGAATTGTAAAAATAAAAATGGTTGCTGAGACTTTGCTATTTTGACAGCATTAGCTAATTAAAGCCTATATTCCTTTGTGCTCAGCAAATTCTGAGGGTATTTAGGTTATGCAGGAAACAGCTTTCATCTCTTAAACACCAAGAAAGAATGACAAGGAAAATATGGGCCTTTCAAAATTTTCTGAAGGGGAGAAAGCAAGATTTCTGATAGCTTTTAATCTTTTTTTTTTTTAAGATACAAAGACACTCTTCACTTTGGTTTGTGCATGTCCAATTCAGTTGTGTCCTGTTTATTTAGATTTTAATATCCAGGCAACTCAAAACTTCCTGCTGAAGAAGTTAAAGAAGGCTGAGCACCCCAGGCGGAAAAATGGTGATCCATACTTTGTGGAGTGTCATTTTCCAGAAACTATTGTTAAATAGGACAAACAATTAACAGTTGTTAAATAAGGAAAAATTTTGCAATAGTCCATGCAGGACCTGAATGAGAATTAATCCAAACCTTTGTCAGGTTAAAATATAATGAAAATGTGATATCCAGGAGGTGTTCTCCAACAACTAAGGAAATAATATATATTTCTCCCTTTTTCACTTACAACCATCGAGAGTTTTTTCAATGCACAGGCTAGCAATAGCAATAGCAATAGTACGTAGACTTACTTACTGTTTTATAGTGCTTTACAGCCCTCTAAGCTGTTTACCAAATCAGCAACTTGCCCCCCACAATCTAGGACGGTCCTCATTTTACCAACCTCGGAAGGGTGGAAGGCTGAGTCAACCTTGAACTGGTCAGGATTGAACTCCTGGCAATGGGCAGAGTTAACCTGCAATACTGCATTCTAACCACTGCGCCACCACGATCTTGCAAAGGAGCCAAAGTGATGGTAAGAAGCAATGGTGTTGCTCTTCATCCTTAATTCAGACTCGACAGGCAAAAATTTATGCTAGCCCTGCTGCTGAACTAGCTACACCGAATAAAACGTACATGGCTCTTCCATTTTTGAGAAGTACATTTCTGATGGTACATTTTTGTTCCCCCTTCTGCTATTTAATCATTCCATATGGAAAGATGGCAGCTAATGTGTTCTCTGGAAAGTTCTTGTCTTCAGAAATGAAGTTACTGGCTAAATTTGGCAAGCCCCATTAATTTTTCAGGCCCGAAATTATATTACATTGCTGATAAGCTTCATTAGTAATAGTTGATGTAGATTATGTCACTTATAAATTATTTTTAGCTTTTCTTTTAGGAGCTGGCAACCTTTCCAGGCAAGTGTTTTTAATGATGCATGCCTAGTTTGGTGGAGAAGGAGGGGGGTCAAAAGAAAAAAGGGTGACCTAAAATGGAAGGGCCATTACATCTCATTCGGTGTAGCTAATTCAGCAGCCAAAGCTAACATAAATTTTGCTTGTTGGGAATGAATTAAGTATGAAGGCCAGCCCAGGGCTTCTTCGCCTTGGCTCCGTTGCAAGCCTGTGTATCTGAAACGACACTTGATGGTTGCAACTGGAAAAGGGAGACATTTCTATTCTTTCCTTAGTTGTTGGAGAACATCTCCTGCATCTCATATTTCCATTCCATTTTAACTTGAAGAGTACCTGGATTAATTCAGGTTCTGCATGAAATATTCCAGAATTTTCCCTTATTTAGCACATGTACCCAGAAATGCAAATCCATTTTGCACTGATTTGTTGTTGTTTTTAAATCAACTAATGAGGGACTGTTTCAAACTATGGTAGGGATGGGGTGAAACAAAGCTGGGTTTTGTCCATTCCTACCTAAAAGCAGGGGCAAATGCTAATAAATTACCATTAATCATTTGTTAGCACTGCAAAGAGAGAGAGAAAGAATAAGGTTTAATTATTCCTGTGACTCAAGCAAAACACAGCCAGAATATATCAGCCAAGTCCATTTGAAAGCCTGGCAAACAGGCTTATTGATTTCCTGACACCATGGCAGACTTATCTCTTCTTCCACCCAAATGGGTAACAGACACCTCCAGAAGGCCAATGTCATTGTAAAATCGCTCAAGTAATGACAAAGGGAAAAAACTGGCAAGGTAGCTCGGTATCGTGACCAACCCGGCTACTTCAAGCCACTGATGAGCACTGATGATCTTTGGCCTCATGGAGATACATCAGCTGCTCATTTTAGCCCTGATGGCATATTCCGTCTGCATTCACAAAGCCCAGATATTTCTCTGGCCTTTTGAATGACAGTTAGATGAGAACATCTATCCAAGCAGAAAGCCCCTCTGAGCAAGTGTTGGGGGGGGGAAGGATATTACATGAGATTAATCTCCACTGATGGTCTAAGCAAAAGACTGTTGACGTTTTGAACTGAATTGGCCCGTTCCTGACTCTCTTTGTCAGATGCACTGATTTAGAAGATAGAGTAGTAGGCAGAGTAAGAGATTTCAGAATGCAAGTTAATGCAGTAAGACAGTCTATAATATACAGATAGTCCTCCACTGGCCACCACAGTCGAGCAGCCAATTTCTGTTGTTAAGCAAGACAGGGATGATAGAATAATGCTGTTTTTCCTCTTTTCACTATCCCACAGCCTGGTAGAATCAAAGTCCTGTTTATTATAATAGACTAGAAGGGAACAGATTTTAAGGTAGCATTTTCCAGCACAGAAAATCTCAGCAATCTTTACTATTCTATTCTATTCTATTTACTATTTACTATTTTTACTATTTACTATTTACTATTTACTATTCTATTCTATTCTATTCTATTCTATTCTATTCTATTCTATTCTATTCTATTCTATTCTATTCTATTCTATTCTATTCTATTCTATTCTATTCTATTCTATTCTATTCCTTATTCTATTCTATTCTATTCTATTCTATTCTATATCCCATATTGTAGCTTAGAGAACTTGAGCTCATCTCCAGTCTAATGACCATCTAAAGACCATCTCATTCAATCAGAAGAAAAAAAAATATGTGGCCATATATGAGATGATCTTAAGCAGGGGGGTCTCCAAACCTGGCAATTTTAAGATTTATGGACTTCAAGTCCCAGAATTCTGTGGCTGGCTGGGGAATTCTGGGAGTTGAAGTCCACAAGTCTTAAAGTTGCCAAGTTTGGAGACTCCTGTTCTTAAGCAAACCTGATCCATTAATGTGGTGTAGTGGAGAAGATGTTGGGCTAAGAGAGGCGGAGACCAATTATGTCCATCCTCATGCTGGAGTCTAGAGTCCTTATTTTTTTTCCTCTCCACACGATCTATCTCACAGGCCTATTTTCATGGAAATGAAATGTAGGATGATTCCTAGGTAGTTTTTTTTGAGATCCTGGAAAAAAGGCAGATGGAAATCTAAACAGCTTAATTAATCTCCTTGTCACTGCACCACATTTATTCTTCAACTGAGCAAGGTGACTGGAAATATGAAAACTCATTTACAGAAAGAAGAAAGAATCAGTGTACTTCAGTGGCAAATTATTAAACTGAGAGAGGGAGAGAGAGAGAGAGAGAGAGAGAGAGAGAGAGAGAGAGAGAGAGAGAGAGAGAGAGAGAGAGAGAGAGACTCGGTTTAAGTCCATGCTAATTGGCTGATTCAGAGCTGCTCACAATATTTCAGCTTAATCTATCCCACTGTTGTAGGGATTTGATGGAGGATGATATATGATGAAGGCTATCATGAATTCTTGAATAAATGCAGAACTATTGGATGCATTTCCACAATACACTTAACAAAATCAGCTAAAGATCTAGCTGCTAAATTAAGTTTGGTTAGATCTAACTTTTCAATTAGTTTTAATTTTTCTGAGTTTGGTTCGTTTATGAGGCAACCCACTGTGCAATTCCTCCAAATGTATTAACATCAACCTATCCATAAGGGTAGCTATCTTCTCCTTCTACAATTTTCTCCGATTTTCTCAACATCATCATTTCTATATTCTTTTGTAAGTACAGGTAGCAATAGCAATAGACAGCCCTGTAGCACTTCACAGCACTATCTGGGCAATTTACAATGTCAGCATTATTTGCATATTGTTCCCCAAACAATCTGGGTCCTCATTTTATCAACCTCGGAAGGATGGTAGGCTGAGTCAACGTTGAGCCTCATCAGGACTGAACTCTAGACTGTGGGCAGAGTTTGCCTGAAAAACTGCATTTAACTACTGCACCGCGAGAGCTCCACCACAGCTCACAACTGTTTGTTTAGTGATAGTTCAAACTCACAACAGCACCAAAAAAGTGATTTACAATTGGTCCTCACACTTATGACTGCCACAGTACCCTACAGCCCCTGATCAGAATCCAGGCACTTAGCAATTGGCATATATTTTTGAAGAGTGCAACATCCCAGGGTTACACGATAGTCATCGGTGACTTCCCAACCAGCTTCCGACTAGCAAAATCAATGGGGGAAGCCAGATTCCCACAACAAGCTCATGAGTGGCCTAAGGACTGCAATGGTTCACTTAGCAACTGTGGCAAAAAAAGTTCATAAAGTTGGACATGACTCACTTAACGACCCTCTTGCTTAGCAATGAAAATTCTATTTCCAACTGTGCCCCTACACTGAGACTATCCACAAAGAATTGTATATGAGGGATCCTTGGCACTCTGTGAGGTTGGTTATTTTCTTGCAACCAGTACTCATGATGTTACCTGGTTTGGGTCATGAAACATCTGTAAGAAAACAGTCAAACTCAGAGCACATCAAAGGCCCCACAATTCTCCTCCTCCTCCTCCTCCTCCTCCTCCTCCTCCTCCTCCTCCTCCTCCTCCTCCTCCTCCTCCTCCTCCCATTCTCCTTCTCTTCCACTTCGCAAATCCCACTCTCTTTAGCACTGATGATGTTATCTAGTTGGGTAATGAAGAAAAGAAAACAACCATACTCAGAGCACACCAAGGGCCCCAAGGTTCTCCTCCTCCTCCTCCTCGTTCTCCTCCTCCTCCTCCCCCCTTCTAGCACTGCTGATGTTATCTAATTTGGGTAATGATACATCTGCAAGAAAACAACTAAGCTCAGAGAACACTTAGGACTCCTTATAAAGTATTCTTCTTTATAAGAATTGTATAAGAAGAGTTTATTAACCTAAGGCCACTGTATTTATTTATTTATTTGGGCTTGTATGCCGCTCCTCTCCGGGGACTCGGAGCGGCTAACAACATATATATAATAATAAATTACAATAAAAAACCCAAACAACGATATCTAAAAAATACAATAAAACACACATTCAATTCAACAATCAACCACAATCATCCCCAGGCCTGCCGGCAAAGATGAGTTTTTAAATTCTTTCGGAAGGCCGGGAGAGTCGGAGAAATGCGGACTTCAGGAGGCAGTTGGTTCCAGAGGGTGGGCGCCACAACAGAGAAAGCCCTCCCCATAGGGCCCGCCAGATGACATTGTTTCACTGACGGGACCCGGAGGAGGCCGACCCTGTGCGCTCTCACCGGTCGTAGAGAAGTATGTGGCAGAAGGCGGTCCCGTAAGTATCCTGGTCCCATGCCATGAAGGGCTTTATAGGTAATAACCAACACTTTGAATTGGGCTCGGAGACCAATAGGCAACCAATGCAGCATGCGGAGAGTTGGTGAAATGTGGGCACGGCGGGGCAGGCCCACAACTGCTAGCGCAGCTGCATTTTGCACTAATTGTAGTCTCCAAACACTCTTCAAGGGTAGCCCCATGTAGAGAGTGTTGCAGTAGTCGATCCTCGAGGTGAGGATTAAATCTCTCTCTAAATACAGAACTCTCCCTCCCTCACACTTTCTCCCCCCCCCCGGTGTGTGTATGTGTGGGGGGGGTTGTGTGGGTGTCTATCCCACTTCCCACCCTCTGCCAATTCCCACAAATTGTCTGCCCTAGTACCGCCATTAAGAGGTACTAACAACTGTCACCACCTGAGAACACAGCAAATGAGTTGTACATCGGCTGCATAAAACCAACATGTCTGCTAGCTCCAGAGACACACACATCCAACTGAATGCCTAATTCACAGGCAAGTGGAAGAGACACCAATGTGTTGAACTCACTGCTATCAGCTGGTAGGAGTTGTTCATCATGGCAATGAGCATGTTTAGCAAAACCACCAAGGAGATGACGTTGTATGTGCCAAACATGGTGGCCCCAACGAACTCTGTGAATTCATGCCTGGCTTTGACATTCGTGACGTAGAGGTTCAACAGACCAAACACTGACCAGAAGAGAGACTGGAGAGTTTCAAAGAGTCTGCAAAAAAAACAAAACAAAAGATAAGTAATTGTCTTAATAGATTTGATTGAGTCTAGGTAGGAGAACAGATATATCATTTATCTTTCTCATGAGCTGGTACGTTGAAAGGTTTTTGTGCTTACATCTTTCTATTTCCCAGCCAGTCTAGTTTCCTGTATACTCTCAGCTCATCTCTGATGTAGAACCATAGAACTGGCAAGGACCTTGGGGCTCTTCTAGCCCAACCCTTTGCCCAACACAGCAGACCTTATTCCATTCTGGACAAATGGTTGCCCAATCTTTTCTTGAAAACCTCCAGTGATGGAGCACCCGCAATTGAGAGGCCAGCTCTGTTCCATTAATTGATCATTCTCACTGTCAAGAAATTCCTCCTTAATTCCAGGTTGGATATCTCTTTAACAAGCTTCCACTCCTTACTTCTTGTCCTGCCTTCTGGTGCTTTGGAGAAGAAGTCAGCCCCCTCCTCAAGCACCAGAAGACAGCTATCATGTTTCTCCTAACCTTTGTTATGTTAAAGAGGCTGTGGTGGCACAGTGGTTTGAATGCAGTATTGCAGGCTAACTCTGCCCACAGTCTGGAGTTCGATCCTGACCCAGTCAAGATTCATTCAGTCTTCCCTCCTTCCGCAGTCAGTAAAATAAGGACCCAGATTTTGGGAGGCAACATGCTGACTCTGTAAACCACTTAGAGAGGGCCGCAAAGCGTTGTGAAACAGTATATAAGTCTTATTGCTATTTCTATTGCTAAGTGCTATCTTCTTGGCATGGCCCCAATGCTCAATTCTGTCAACATTCTTCTGAATCTTGAGTGAATCGTGTGAGATTTCTCCCTTGGCCTTTGATAAACCAGGACACAGATTCAGAGAAGCCTCTGAGCATTTTTCTCATGTGAATACATTTCTGGAAGTCTAGAGGAGAGAGTCTACATCTGTTAAGCTGGCAAAGAAGCTAAACTTGAAGGGAGGAAAACTAATATCAAAATGCAGCTGCTTTCTAAAGATATCTTTTGACAGCAGAGCTGTTTTCTACTTTCTAGTGTCTGCAGCAAAATCCATTCCAGCTATCACTCAAAGAACACTACATGATGAGAGACTCTCTCTTCCTATTACAGGCACTACAAAAACCTAGGAGGGAGAGAGGAGAGAAAGATAAGTGTGAATGTGAGAAGTGCGTTCTGCTATTCACATGCAAACTCTTCTAGAAATGGGAAATATTTTTTTTCCAAATGGAAAATGCTTGTCCACGCTTCTTCCCTTTTGCATCCTCCACTGCATTATTCCTTTCCATTTACAAAGATCATTTAACCAATCGCCCCCAGTTGGTGCCATCTAGTGTGCTTGGACCACAATCCCTAAATTGTCTCAGAATGACTTAGCACCATCCTTAACGTAATAATGAAGATATTTCTCTCGATACTCTGCCAGTGTAAATATATGCAAGCCAAGTACAAATAGTCCTCAACGTATGGCCATTCCATTAATGATTGTTTGGAACTATGACCACACTGAAGAAAATGACTTGTAGTTGATCCTTGAACTTACGACTGTCATAGCATCCCTAAGGTGATGTAAGGCGAGACCTGGCTTAAAAACAGCAACCGTGAGAGGGACCTTGGAGTCCTAGTGGATGATCACTTGGCTATGAGCCAGCAGTGTGCAGCAGCAACCAAAAAAGCTAATACAATCCTGGGTTGTATAAACAGAAGCATAGAATCAAGATCATGAGAAGTATTAGTACTGCTTTATAAAACCCTAGTAAGACCACACCTGGATACCGCAGCCAATTTTGGTCACCATATCACAAAAAAGATGTTGAGAGTTTGGAAAAAGTTCAGAGAAGAGCAGCTAAGATGATCAAAGGCCTGGAGACTAAAACAGATGAAGAATGGCTGCGGGACTTGGGTTTGGCTAGTCTAAAGAAAAGAAAAAATAGGGGAGACATGATAGCAGTGTTCCAGTATCTGAGGGGCTGCCACAAGGCAGAAGGGGTCAGGTTGTTCACCAAAGCACCAGAGGGAAGGACGAGAAACAATGGTTGGAAACTGGTCAAGGAGAGAAGCAACCCGGAATTAAGGAGAAACTTCCTGACAGTGAGAACAATTAACCAGTGGAACAGCTTGCCTCTAGAAATCATGGGCGCTCCATCACTGGAGATTTTTAAGGCGAGGCTAGACGATCACCTGTCTGAGATGGTATAGGTTCTCCTGCTTGAGCAGGGGGCTGGACTAGAAGACCTCCAAGGTCCCTTCCAGCTCTATTCTATTCTAATCAGAATTTGGGTACCTGGGGATCAGCATGTAGTTACGAAGAGTTGTGGTGTCCCAGAGTCATGGGAATGCCATTTGCAACCTGCCCAAGGAGCTTCCAATGAGCAAAGTCAACAGGGAAGTTACATGGGCTTAAAGATCCTATGATTCATCTACTGACTATGGCAGAAAAGGTTCTAAAATAAAATCATGGCTTAGCAATGTTTATGGAGATTCTTAGTCCTTCAGGTCCTGGTTGTCCCAAAGGTGCTTTTTCAAAAGGCAAGTGGACTTTTTTGGTTTTTCCCTGAAGACGTTTCGCTTCTCATCCAAGAAGCTTCTTCAGTTCTCAGAAAGTCCAGTTGACTAAGCGTTACCTTTATGACGATTGCTATTATTAGTGATTATAACCGGTTTAATATTATATTAATTACTGTCATTTAATATTTGTACCCGGACAATAGTCTGCTTGCTACAGCGTTGAATTTTTTGTTGGGGGTAACCCCACTACTGTACCTATCCCTACCCTTATCCCAACTCCATTCCCCAACCTCATCCAATATCCATACTGATCTTACCCCTTCCCTACCCTTATAAAACTTAATAAAATATTTATAAAAAAAAAAAAGAAAGTCCAGTTGCTTTTTGAAAAAGCACCTTTGGGAACACTTAGCAATGGACGTTCCTGTCCAGATCATGGTCTTAAGTCAAGGACTACCTGTAAGGAAGCCTCCATCTGAGGCGAAGTAGAGACAGCTGGTTTGATCTAGTGGTGAAAGCACCAGGCTACAAAGCTGGAGACCCTGAGTTCGTGTCCTGCCTTAGGCATGAAAGCCAGCAGGGCGACTCGGGCCAGGCCCCCTCTCTCAGCCCGACTCCCCAGGCTGTTGCTGAAGGGAAAAAAGGAGGAGGAGGAGGAAGGTGTGTCGGATAGGTTTGCCGGCTTGAATTATTTGTAAAAGTAATAAGGCAGAATACAAAAAAATAAAATAAAATAAAATAAAATAAAATAAAATAAAATAAAATAAAATAAAATAAAATAAAATAAAATAAAATAAAATAAAATAAAATAAAATAAAATAAAATAAAATAAAATAAAATAAAATAAAATAAAATAAAATAAAATAAAATAAAATAAAATAAAATAAAATAAAATAAAATAAAATAAAATAAAATAAATAAAATAAATAAAAAATAAAACAAAATAAAAATAAATAAATAAAATAAAATAATAAATAAAATAAAAATAATAAATAAAATAAAACAAAACAAAACAAAACAAAACAAAATAAAATAAAATAATAAGTAAAATAAAAATAATAAATAAAATAAAATAAAATGAAATAAATAAAATAAAATATAAAAAATAAAATAAAATAAAATAAAATAAAATAATAAATAATAAAATTAAAAAATAAATAAAATAAAATAAAATAAAATAAAATAAAATAAAAAAAATAAAATAAAAAATAAAAATAAAATAAAATATAAAATAAAATAAAATAAAATAATAAAAAATAAAATAAATACAATATAAAATAATTAAAATGAAATAAAAAATAAAAAATAAAATAAATACAATATAAAATAATTAAAAATTAAATTAAATTAAATTATAATAAAATGGCAACCCAGATGTCTGGATGTTAAAACAAGCATCCCCAGGGTAAGTCCTGGGCTGCATAACTCTTTATAGAGAAATCTCTCTCATCATCTGCTGAATAACTAGAGTTCTTTGCAACTGAGAATTGTCTAGCTATCTGCAATCTGCCATAGTTCTTGAGTCCAAATTCTCCCCCAAATATATTTGTAATTAGCTTAAACCTGGACGCCATATTAAGGCCTTTTTGCACATGGTCATCTGTGGACAAGATATTCTTAGCCAGGAGACGGAAGTCTGAACATCTTTCCCAGATTCATTCTTTTATTATCCCTGTCGACCAAAGTCATGATAAGAAGGACTAACTAGATTTGCTAATAGTTACAAATGCTAAATGAAATTATTTATTGTGGATATGTAAGGACAAAGAACAGGCTGGTTGACACATTCTGAGCCAACAGAGAAAACCTTAATGAAATCCATAATAGAGTATCACCCAACATAAAAAGGTTGGGCAAGTCCAAAGTAGGTGAAAAAAAAATATTTTAAACTGTGCTGGGACAACTGGTAACAGCAGGGAGAATTAATGAGTCTTCAGGGCTTTGGAGATTATCTGCACTAGGACTTGAGCTGTCTCCTCTTGTTGGCCGGCTTTATTTGAGAGAAAAAAAACATTCCTTCTTTCTCTTGGGAGACAGACACAGGCTGTCTGCCTATCTGTCTTCAGCTGAGGTATTAAGTTGCTCAAACAGAGACGAAGTAAACAGTTGGGGGGAAAAATAGAGACTCTCTTCTCCCTTGGTTGTTGGCTGCTCATATTGGTTTAGTTTTACACCAACATCGAGCAAGCTATTCCAACCTCAATCTGCAAGAGTCGCCTTGCAGTGAGGTAGATGTCAAACAAATTTAATAAATGAACAAACTCTCTAAAGATTGGCTCTAACCATGATAAAGCCCACTAAGAATAGTAGGAAGGGTCATTCAATCTCTTTCTTAATCATGTCTAGCTTGCTATCTGACATTTCTCCTGCAAATTGGATCAATGGTTGGATTCTGATGGAACTGTAGTGAGGAGGTGGATTTCCAGGAGGGAGGGAGGGCATTCCAGAGGAGTGAGAGGTAACTCAGCCCAGATGTGTGAGAGAAAAAGGATGAAGACAGCCCCTCCTTAATGGTTCCCCAGAGTATATTGTAGATGCAGACAATAGCATCTTCAGTTTGGCAAGACTTTATCTATAGGTGTGAAACAATAAAGAGCCCAATTTGGAAGAATCTCAGAATAACAGAGTTGGAAGGGACCATGGAGGTCATCAAGTCCAACCCCTGCTCAGGCAGGAGACCCTATACTATTCCAGACAGGTGGCTTTCCAGTCTCTTCTTAAAAACCTCCAGTGTTGGAGTACCACAACCTCTGGAGACAAGTTGTTCCACTGATTAATTATTTTAATTGTCAGGAAATTTCTCCTTAGTTCTGGTTTGCTTCTCTCCTTGATTAGTTTCCATCCATTGCTTCTTGTCCTGCCTTCAGGCACTTTGGAGAATAGCTGGACTCCCTCTTCTTTCTGGCAGCACCTCAAATATTGCAACACAGCTATCATGTCACCCCTAGTCCTTCTTTTCATTAAACTAGACATCCCAGTTCCTGCAACCGTTCTTCATATGTTTTCCTTTCAGTCCCTAATTTCAGTCCACGTGTCATTCTTGGTCTTAGGCATTGCAGGATTTAGATAACATCATGGTTGATGGACAGGCTGGCTCTGTATCAGATGCTTGACTTTGGGCCAGTGTTTGATCTTTGGTAAAGAAATATATGCACAAATCAGAATCAGCCCTATTTGCAGCATCAATGATCTCAAACAAGCCTTTGATTCAGTCTCCAGGAAGACTCTTTGGCAGACATTTAAGACCAGCCTCTTTAATAGTCTATCAACTGCTTGTCTTTATAAATAAACCACACATTAAAGATCAGACAGAAGACCTAAAATGGGCACTTTTTGGAAGCCATACCAAATAAGAAGGTAAAGCAAATGTACATTATTCTTCCCACTGCCATTTGAATTATTATATATGGCATCAATTCCACGCTGGGATCGTTAAATAGTTTTTCCTTTCACCAAAAATCCAGAGCTGTTGATACAGTCATTCTGGCATAGCTTCCAAGGGGTGGGGTGGGGTTGAGAAGATGAAGAAGAAGTTGGGAAGATCACTTGCTGCAGTTTAGCTCTGATCAAATTAAGACCTTGACTTCTTGGAGAGGATAAAATATATTAATTGGGAGATGAACCTAGATATGTTTTAAATACTAGAAGGTTTTGTCCTAGATTTTCAGCATTCATATGTCTTAGGATTCTCAGAATGATCAATGGATGGATGGTTGGATGGATGGATGGATGAATGGATGCTAGAGGAACTAAATCTTTAATCTCTTGGTAAAGACATTTATGGCCAAAGAGTGGCCATCAATCTACCTATGTCTATGCAATCACTTTACTATAGAGCCATTTAAACTAAATTTGTGGGGGAAAGTTGGTATATAATCTGTCTGTCTGTCTGTCTGTCTAGCTATCTATCTTCATCCATCCATCATCCATCTATCTCTCTTTAACAAATGTATTAAAAGAAGATTTTACAATTACAAAGATTTTAAAAACACAAAGAAGAAATAGAGAAAAGAGAAAGCAAAGAATAACAAGAAAGCAAGAAAAAGAAAGCAACAATTTCCAATCTTCTTTGCAGTAGTTGCAAACCTAGTAATTACCAAACCTAGTAATTACCTCCCATGCTACATATCATGGTTCCTTGCTTCCTATAAAACAGAAATTTTAAATCAATAAATCCTGAAATTGGCAGTTCATTTTTATCCATTTGCAGCAAAAAGTCTATAAATGTTTCCAGTCCCTTATAAAAGTATAGTTCTTCCTTCATCAAACAAGTCAATGTAGCGTGTGGCTGTCTATGCTGAGGTGGAACCAGACTCAGATTGAAGATGAGGCATGACTTAGATTTATATTTAGGTTAAACCTAGTTTTCCACCCAACAAAGGCTGGGCCTTTAAACTTGGTTGATAAGTAATCATTTTCTTAGATGTGCAAATCTCATGGGTTTTCGTCTGAGGCACTGCTGGATGATGATCAGGCTAGGATGCCAAGATACTATAGTCAGAACACAGCAGAAGACTTAAATACAATTAGGGAACCAGATCAATAGGTTCAATCCAGCTAGATCCTTGAACCAACATATTTTAAAAGTTTGTTTGCTTTGCCATCAAGCTTCAATGTTTAAAATCTGAGAGTTTTCAAATGTTGATTGAGGATGATTTCTGAAGCCCTAAAATTATGCTCTGATCGTAATGGAGTAGTTAAGGATTTATTTTATCAATGTTTCTGTATTTTATTCCACCCGTGTTTCTATAGAAACTCATTCAAATGCCTCTTAATTACACTTTTTCCTCTGGGGAAATCAGACAAGTTTTATGTACATTGTATTTTTCTCCAGCTGTGATGACTTCTAATCACCCCCAGAAGGACACCTAAACTGAACCCTTCCTAAAAACTTTATTTGGCTGTACCAGGAGATCACTGGCATATTTTAAATGTAAAAAGCTAAATTAACTCCTATCCTGTCTCCTATGGCCTAACCCGTGTCACTACAGCTTTGTAATTATTTTCCGTAATGCTGGTCAGTTACTGTGATAATAAAAGAGTAGTAATCCCAATACTCTTGAAGGACTCCAATTGCAAATGACTAGATTAAGCAATAGCTAGCCCTTTCATCTCCTCTGCACCCTGCAGCTACTGCTAATTGCAAACGGATGCTGAAGCCACACATATCAGGGTGGAGATGCCAGAGGGAAGAATCAGATGTGATATGAATATTTCTGCTAGGCCTCCATATGTGTTAATGTTTTCCCCTGTGACTCCGCTTTCAAAACAGTTTCCAGTTAGGATATCAGTGGCAAAGAACGTTTGAAAGAGAAAACATTTGAAAATGAATTATTAACAAATTGACCCTTCCCTTGTCAGTAAAGTACATAGCTGTTGAAGGAGCTGGACTTTTTCCGAAAAAAAACCCCAGATGAAGGCTAAGTTTGAGAACACAAGGAACAGGGTACAGTGCTGGGTTTTAAGCTACCACCAGCACAAGCCCAGGAATGCAGTCCAGAGGCCTCTTGTTGTTAGTTGCGAAGTCCTGTCCGACCCATCGTGACCCCATGGACAACGTTCCTCCAGGCCTTCCTGTCCTCTACCATCTTCTGGAGTCCACTGAAGCTTACGCCTACTGCTTCAGGGACTCCATCCAGCCACCTCATTCTCTGTCGTCCCCTTTCTTCTCTTGCCCTCCATCTTTCCCAGCATCAGGCTCTTCTCCAGTGAGTCCTTCCTTCTCATTAGGTGGCCAAAGTACTTGAGTTTCAACTTCAGGATCTGGCCTTCTAAAGAGCAGTCAGGGTTGATCTCCTCTAGGATTCTTAGATCTGATTATTTGGAAGCTGCTTTTGGGGGATATTCTTCGGGACAGGGAAAGAGAGAGGCCTTGGTTTCTTTTAAGGGGGAACTTCAACATAACACGCTCAAAAATGGCATTTGAGTTCACATTACGAGGCTGGTCCTCCTCCACGGCCCACAGACATAATTTCTTGTTTCGCAGGTAGTCCATTCTTAGCACGTCATTCCTGCTGTGTGTCTGTTCAAAGTGCAAAATGTCACTTGGAACCAGGGGTGTTAATCATGACTGTTTCAGCTTTTCAAGGCAGGCATGTAGAACTTCAGAAATGAGACACCAGTGAAAGTGCCATTGCTGTGAATTTGCTCTGCTTTCAAAGGGGCCCTGCTGCTTCTTTGTTTCCTATAATACTTCTCTCTCCTTGCCCCCCCCCTTTCCAATGTTAAGCCCCCTCACACTGCATAGTATATTACAGGGCTTGTGTTTGTGAAGTTTTACCTGTGCTTATGTTCGAATGCTGGTCTGATCATTGAATGCTGCAAATAGGTTGTTGAGGTTTTTTTTCTCCAACCCATTGATCCTCATCATACAATCATAGGGTTGGACGGGACCTTGGTGGTCTTCTAGTCCAGCCTCCTGCCCAAAGCAAAATCTTCATACCATTCAATTGATCTTTTCTGGAAAACTCCAGCAATGGAGCACCCACAACTTCAAGAGGCAAACTGTTCCGCTGATTAATTGTTCTCACTGTCAGGACGTTTCTCCTTAGTTCCAGGATGGTTCTCTCTTCATAAGGTGACCAACTTTTTTACAATGAAAAGGAGGACACAAATAAATTGAAGAAAAAATTTATCGTAAATAAAAGAAACATTCATTGCAACAATAATGTGCATGTGCAAAGTTTGCCAGCCGGGTGTTTTGGCGCGCTCAGCAGCAATTCCTATTGGCTTTCGAAAGCCAATAGTGGGAGTAGCACAGCTCAGGCAAAAGTTGAAAACAAAACCCATCAAAAAAAAGGTGCTGGAACACCATTCTGAGCGTTCTATGAGGGGAAAAAAAGCCCTGCAGATTAGTCTTCAAATATCGAAAAGGAGGACATGAAGGAGGACACTTTTTGAGGGAGGACAGAACTTACAAAAGGAGGACTGTCCTCCCTAAAGGAGGACGGTTGGTCACCTTACTCTTCAACAAGCTTCCACCCATTATTTCTTGTCCTGCCCTCAGGGGCTTTGGAGAATACGTTGATCTGTCATACACACTACCATGTCATCCTTAAACCTTCTCTTCATTAAGCAAGGGGTTATTTGCTTTGGATGTCTAAACTATGAAGTGATTTTAACTGCAGTTGTGTCTGTGTATGGACTCTGGTTGTAGAACTGCAGTGGGATTTGAGCTTAAGGGCTACCTATGCAAAGCTGCAACTGTTTAGCTGAGCTCCAGCATGAGTCCAAGGCTCGGAAGACTAAATCTGTGGTCCAGGTGACCGACCCCGAGTGCATCCTGCAACGTTATCCTGAGACACGTATGTTTGCCTTCATTCCTGTTTTCTCTGCTGTTCCAGCTCTCCTCACTGTGAAAGAAATGGGAGATGTTTCTGTTCTTCAGTTCCTGAGGAATTAGATGGTTAAGCCAGGGAACAGGTCATGCAGTTTAAGAGTGCATAAACAGTGAAGGCGATGTCCTTCGTTAAACTCTGATTTTGGCTGAGCTGCTATCGATCCAGACCAGCTTCAGTCTGGAGTAGGAAGATAAAGTTGCTCGCCTGATGTTCAGATGTTGGGTGACCCAATTACTCTTGGTGGGTTTATTCTGCAATCTTGCCTGAGAAACATGAGACGTGATGAGGGATTTAATCAAAGGATGGGCTGCTCTTGAGTCTTGAATCTTAACTCTTAATCCTGATATTCTTCAGGTCGGTTGGACCAGTTCCCATAATATTGGTAATCCTTGGCTTATGAGCACAGCTGAGCCCAACATTTCTCTTGCTTAACACATGTCACTTTGTTAAGTGAGTGTTGCCCCGTTCTATGACCTCCCTTGCCACAGTTGTTAAATGAATCACTGCAGTTGTTAAGTTAGCTGCATGGTTGTTAAGTAAATCTGACTTCCCCATTGCAAAAAGTGATGACATGATCCCGGGACACTGCAACCATCATAAATATGAATCAGTTGCTTGAAAGTTATAAATTTGGCAGAAATGGCTAAGATATCCGCATATTTGAAGGATCATTCAAATGAAAAATATATGTTGGACTGGAAAAAATGGATAGAGTATATACAAGGGAAATATCAATCTAAGAAATTGTATTTAGCATATAGTTAAATTTTTATATGTTGGACTGAAAAATATAGTTAAATTTTTATTAGGATTTGCATAATAATTTCGTTTAGTTTAGTGGGTTTTCTTGTGTTTTACCCTGTATTCACTTTGGGAAGTCGGGGGGTGGGTGGGTTGGGGGGGTGTTATAATGTACTCAACTGCAATATTGGTATTATATAAGAATGATATACTTTTTGATAAAAGAGGGGTTGCTCGGGCAGTACCTCGGAACCACATCTGGAGAGGGTGGAGATTGAGGAGTGAAGGATTGGAGGGAAGTAGGGTTGTAGTAGGAGGGTGGAGAGAGAGGGAGGGAGAGAGGGTGGGGGGATAGAAGTAGGAAGAGGGAGGAAGGAAGAGGGGGATGTGGTGGAGGGGGTGCTGCTGAGCAATACCCATAGTTATTTTAACTATCCAATGTAAGTTTTTATGCTTTGTTTTGTCCCGGAAAAAGTTGCAAATGATTGTATTAAGTTGAGTTGTATTAAGTTGTATTAATTAAATTGTATTTAATTTGATTTTTTGTTTATATTTATAATTATAAAATTAATAAAATATTTATTAAAAAAATATGAATCAGTTGCCAAACATCAGAATTTTGATCCTGGGGATGCTGCAATGGTCCTAAGTGTCAAAAATGGTCCTAAATCACTGTTTTTCAGTGCTGTTGTAACTTTGAACAGTCACTAAATAAATTGTTGTTAGTCAAGGACTAGCTGCACACCCATACCCACATAGCTTTTGGCCATGCTGGAACTCAAAGCCAATAAACTCAGACTATTTTCCCAAGAAAACCATACCCTGTAGGACCAACATCTTCCATTCCTAACTGATATTCAATTTTTATAAACGTTTTTAATATTTCGAATATGGTTGTTGTGTCTAAATAATCATTGGCCATCCCATTTCAGAACTTAAAGTTCTCCTGATTTAAAACAACGTCAGACGGCAACTCAGACCAATGTGTTGAAATCTTTCCACATGCTTAAAAATGATGTGGGCCATCTGTCCCATTCATCAAATTAATATCTGCCTTTTCGTTGTTACATAAAACAAGAACAAAAGTACTGGATATTAAAGGTTACATTTTAAATCTGTGTATCCTTGCCTATAAACCAAAGAACAAATTCATTTTCTAGGCATCGGAAAGCTGTCTTGTCAATATTTGCTCCTGAAAATTTTTGGGGAAATTAGCTCAAACGTACGCAGCCATCCATTTTTTTTTCGGGACAGAAGGATGAGAAGATACAGTATTTCTAAAGACAGCAGAAATGAAAATATTGGTTAAAACCCAGAAGCCAAAAACTGGAGCCAGTGAATGCCTCCTCTCTGAGGTTTTGCAAGCACTGCAGAGCTCAATTGCCAAGCCAGCTTTTCCCATCGACCTCTTAGACTTAGAGAATTGATCTGCCATCCAACTAAGCAAGCAATGCTAAGATTAATGTTACCATCCACAATGGAGAATATGTCTTCTTTAGACATAACTAGCTGAAGAAATACTCTAAATATTCCACTTGTGTGTGCAATACATCACAGCACAGAGGCTTCCTTTCCTTTCCTTTCCTTTCCTTTCCTTTCCTTTCCTTTCCTTTCCTTTCCTTTCCTTTCCTTTCCTTTCCTTTCCTTTCCTTTCCTTTCCTTTCCTTTCCTTCTTTCCTTTCCTTTCCTTCCCTTTTTCCTTCCCTTCCCTTCTTAATCCTTTTACTTCCTTTCCTTCCCTTCCCTTTTTCCTTCCCTTCCCTTCTTCATCCATTTACTTCCTTTTCTTCCCTCTTCCCTTCCCTTCTTCATCCATTTACTTCCTTTCCTTCCCTTCCCTTCTTCATCCATTTACTTCCTTTCTTTTTTCCTTCCCTTCCCTTCCCTCCTTCATCCATTTACTTCCTTTCCTTTCCCTTTCCTTCCCTTCTTCATCCATTTACTTCCTTTCATTTCCCCTTCCCTTCCCTCCCCTTCCCTTCCCTTCTTCATCCATTTACTTCCTTTCCTTTCCTTCCCTTCCCTTCTTCATCCATTTACTTCCTTTCTTTTTTCCTTCCCTTCCCTTCCCTTCCCTTCCCTTCTTCATCCATTTACTCCCTTTCTTTTTTCCTTCCCTTCCCTTCCCTCCTTCATCCATTTACTTCCTTTCCTTTCCCCTTCCCTTCCCTCCCCTTCCCTTCCCTTCTTCATCCATTTACTTCCTTTCCTTTCCTTTCCTTCCCTTCCCTTCCCTTTCCCTAATACTTGTCCTTATGTTTAAGAATATTTGTGTGTGTGTGTGTGTGTGTGTGTGTGTGTGTGTGTATGCATATGCACAGGGGAGAGAAAGTGAGAGAAAATGCTGCATGGATAACCTATCTGGAAACAGAACTAAAGAGCTGCAGCATTTTACCCTCTATTATAGGATATCAACAAGCCAAAGATGTTATCAACTAATGTTAGGACCTTACCTAAAGTCTCTGTCCTGGCTTCTTACCATTTTAGTGACCTTATCCCAAGATACCAACATACATTTTACCTGCCCAGCTAACATTTCCCCTTCTAACCACTGTAAGACTCTAACCACTGAGATGTGGTGGTGCTGTGGTTAGAGTGCACCATTGCAGGCTAATTCACTGCTGACTGCCAACAGTTTGATCCTGACCAGCTCAGGGTTGACTCAGCCTTCCATCCTTCTGAGGTGGGTAAAATGAGGACCCAGGTTGTTGGGTTCCAAAGGCTGACTCTGTAAACCACTTAGAGAAGGCTGTAAAGCACTGTGAAGCGGTATATAAGTCTAAGTGCTATTGCTATTCTGCCAAGATAGACTTGCAAATGTGCCATATTCAGAACGGTACAGCCTTGCCCTTCAATGTCTCTTGAATCAATGGCACACCTTTTGCCAATTCCTTTTAATAGATTCACAGAACCTATTAATAACCCTCTCTTAAGGAATTAACCAAGTAGATCAGACATACTTTATATCATTCCTTTTTGACTCAAATTCTACAGACTACTTGTAAGGAAATTTATTTTGGGGACTATTCTTCTTATGAAAGAAATGATATCACAGGTGATATAAAGCTTGCTCCAAGGGTTTAAATTGAGTCCTGCTACGGTACTTTACGGTACTTTGTTAAATTTTACAGTTTCTTTTATGCATTTCACTGTTGCTCTGTTTGTAATGTTTTCTTCATGTTTCCTTCCAAATATTCTTCGAATGCTAACACATTTGAATTGGTGTTGTTGGTAGCCTATTAAAGTTACTTGCTGACTTTTCCAGTGAAATGTCCAAAGATATCATGGAGTTTTGCTTAGTCACAATTGCTGCTAGCTCTGGTTTTGATTCTTAGGCTGGTTAAGTGCACAACTTTATTTTCATTTCCCACCCCACCCTACCCTATTCCACTCCACTCCAGCCCATCCCAATCCCCCACTGTACCCTATCATACTCTTACCTATAATTATTATTAGTGTATGGTGGTATTACAATAGCCAAGAGACCACAATGCTGTTGCAGAATAGTAGCTCGGTTTGCCAACATACCAGCCCTGTTGTAGGACATGCTTACACACTTCCCAGAGAGAAAGATAAACAACTCTTCCTTCCCAGAGTAGCCTCACAAATGGGCATCTCACGTGGGAAGGCTCAGAGCCATCAGGAATCTGACTACCTGCATAGAGCACCAACTCATCTCCACACCAAACTGGTACCTATCTATCTACCTGCATAGAACATGTTTTCAAATTGTTAGAGAAACAGAAGCTGAGGAGAATGATGGGCGTCCTCCAGCCATGCAGAGGCTGGAGCCGAGACCATCTCCAGGGTCATTAAGCCATTGAGCAACTGCACCTATGTTCTACCTACAATGATATTTGGGAAAGGCCAATGAGAGATGGGGGAAGAGATGCTGACTAGGAAATGATCAGATAAGAAACAGAATAGCCCACAGCTGCAGAAGGGCAGAGAAAGAAACTCTAACTTCGGGCTTCAAAAAGGGATGATGGTAGATTTGTACTTTCAGACTTGCAAGATTTTGTTGATTTTTATAGATGAAGGAGCACAGTTCCCATTTTTCATTTTGGAAAGGCGTTATTGGATCACAAGCTACTTCACTTTGATCTAGCAGCTCTCTTGCTTTTCAATGGAATAGGATGAAATATAGCTTGAAAAGAAACGTACACAAACACAATGAGCTAGAAGAAGAAAAAAACAGCACCACAGGATTCCCCAGTAAAGAAACAAAGGCTGTTTTTCTTAAGTGGCAACTTTCTCTGAGCTTGTGAGCATTTCCACACCCATTCTTCGGGGATGGCAGTCATATTTTTGCATGCTTCCTTTTAAAGGATCTAGCCTCAGTGAAGAGCTACCCTCCAGAAACCCAGCTTAGGACAGTCAGTTCTTTGAGAACACCTCTGCTGTTCTCTGCTTTTTCTAAAAACAACCACAACAGAATAATAGAAATGCCTGGGTGTCTGGTCATTGTCAAAGGCTGGAGTTCAACTTTATCCTTTTCAATATGTTTGTCTGAGATAACTCACATCATGACAATTGAGACCGACACTCACCTATGAACAAAAAAAGGCATTTTTTGCTACTCCAGATGCTGTGACAAGGTATCAGGACTATATATGAGAGAGAGAGAGAGAGAGAGAGAGAGAGAGAGAGAGAGAGAGAGAGAGAGAGAGAGAGAGAGAGAGAGAGAGAGAGAGAGAGAGAGAGAGAGAGAGAGAGAGAGAGAGAGACAGACAGACAGACAGACAGACAGACAGACAGACAGACAGACAGACAGAGACAGAGACAGAGACAGAGACAGAGACAGAGACACAAAGAGAGACAGAGACAGAGAGACAGAGAGAGACAGAAAGAGAGAGAGAAGGAAGGAAGGAGGGCTGGATGCAACAAGGAAATCCAGGTCAGTTAGCCTTACGTGGAAAAGGCATTGTTTTGCTTCTCACAACGGATCCCTTTGCAATTGTTGGGTTCTTCGGAGGCACTCGTCTCATAATAGAAATAAAGCTGGTTGAGTCCATTGGCGAAAGCTAGCAGCACCAGGCAGTAAATGAAGAGGAACTTGAGAATGTCTAGCAGCATACGTCCCAGAGAGATCTGCAGGGGTCCCAGGTGAGAGTTTGCTGTAAACAGGGAGATGAGACGCAAGGAGCTTAAAATGTTTGAAATGGCAAAGAGGGCTTCTGCTATCAGGGTTGGGTGCCACATTTCCCATTCCTCCCTTGGACGGGAACCATTGTACTGCAAGAAATAATAGGGGGAGGGGAGGGAAAGGAACACAGGTGAATGCTTGCAAGTCAACTCTTGAAGGCACATTATTTCACGTTGCTAAAGCATTCTACTCATTCACACTCTGTCTCTCCCCCACACGAGTGCATGCACCCAAGCAGACTAGACAAATTGCATGAAAATGGAAGGCTTTGCTACCAAACAGAGGGGGTTATCTCCCTCTAGTTCACTCCCTCCCTCCAAGACCTCCCCAAACAAGTAGGCTTAGACCAGGGGTAGGCCACCTTGGCTCTTTTATGACTCGTGGACTTCAACTCCCAGAATTCCTGAGCCAGCCATGCTGAGGGGAAAGGGAGAGGTTTCCAAGCTGAGCCAGGCTGGCTCAGGAATTCTGGGAGTTGAAGTCCACGAGTCATAAAAGAGCCAAGGTTGCCTACCCCTGTCCTAGACTAACAACAGTTTGTTTAGTGACTGTTCAAAGTTACAACGGCACTGAACAAAGTGACTCATGACCATTTTTCACACTTACGATCCTTGCAGTGTCCCTGTGGTCACGGGATCAAAATTCAGACAGTTGGCAACTAACTCATAATTATGGCGGTTGTAGTTTCCAGGGTCACGTGACAAGCAAAGTCAATGGGGAAGCCAGATTCACTTAACATCCATGATACTAACAGAGTGACTGTAGTGATTCACTTAACAACTGTGGCAAGAAAGGTCGTAAAATGGGGCAAGACTCACATAACAAATGTTGTTGTTGTTGTTGTTGTTGTTATTATTATTATTATTATTATTATTATTATTATTATTATTATTATTATTAAATTTCTATACCGCCCCTCTCCCGAAGGACTCGGGGCGGTGTACAGCCTTAAAATTTAAAAAACATATAAATGTACAGAATTAAAATAATTAAAAATAAATTAAACAAATTAGGCCATAAAATCCCCATATAAAACCCAATATGTGCGAATCCTAAAAATTACACAATCCCCCTAAAACATTTTCACCCGGCTGGAGCCGGAGCTTCTATGCCAGGCCGGCCTGTTGAAAAAGGAAAGTTTTCAGTTCCAGACGGAAGGTGCGTAAGTCCGTCATCGTACGGAGTTCGGGGGGCAGCTCGTTCCATAGCGTGGGAGCTCCCACAGAGAAGGCTCTCCCCCTGGGGGTCGCCAGTCGACATTGTCTGGCCGACGGCACCTTGAGGAGGCCCTCTCTGTGGGAGCGTACCGGACGGTGGGAGGTATTTGCTAGCAGTAAGCGGTCCTGTAAGTATCCGGGTCCGATGCCATGGAGCACTTTAAAGGTGGTCACTAACACCTTGAACCGCACCCGGAAGACTATCACTTAGCAACAGAAACCTTCGGCTTAATTGTGGTCATGAGTCAAGAATGACCTGTACTTGATTCCCAATGCATGGACATAGCAGACCGAAACAAGCAGGCTATCTCTCCCTTCCATTAGGACACAGTTCTGATGACCAGACATGATAAATTATCCCGTGATTAAAGGACATACCCAAGAAAACCTCCTCCAGTCATTAGGAGCGTGCATGAAATAAGAACTGCATCTTATTTCAAGCTCAGAACAAAACAGCCCCATCAAAATATCACTTTGGGACAACTGAGTTGGCTGGCTTCCACTGGAACAAATCTCAAAACAGCTGAAGCATTTTATTTCAACCTAAGCCCATCACTTTTCTTCGGAGCTCAGCTCAACCTCAAAGGGCCATGTTGATCTCAAAACATTTTGAGTTTGAGATAAAGTTGTGTTTGAATTTTGCTTGCCAAGAAAAGCAAGTGGGGCACTTGGGGGGGTGCAGTGGGGGGGGGAGAGAGGTTTGTCAAATATTCTGTAAAGGGAATTCAACAAGATTTATTTGAGATGGAGTGGGGTATGTCTCACTGACAGTTGCAATAAATATTTAACACTTGAGGAATAATTGAGAAATAAGTTACATCTACATGACTTCAAATAGTTTCTGACAGTTCAAACTGTTCTCTACATCCGTGGATGTCATGGGTAGAACTTGACATATAGAAGGCTCTTAGAAAACTCACTTTTAACACTTCACTGGGTCTTTCTCTGGAAGTTACAAGAAGAGAGTGAGATGCTGCTTTAAAATGAATGCCAGGAGGACTCTAGGATACTAAATGTGTCTTGTGGTCTCTGACAAATTTCTCCCCAATGTGCGTGGTTCATGGTCAGTGTGTCTGCTGAATACAACAAAGGCAGAACTTCATTAAATCATTTGCCTACCCAGATTTTTTTTTTGTTTTAGAGGGGGAGAAGGGGGAATAAACTGAAGGACAAACTCTAATGAGCTCAATTTAATTAAAGAAAAAAAAATTCAATGACTCATCTTATTTCTTGTCCTGGATAGTTTTTGGCCCTTTCTTGCCAAAATGCTCAAGGTACCATTCCAAATTCTAATGAATGTCAAAGAGAGATGATATCAGCCGTCCCAGGTAGATCAGAGAGAAAGACAACCAGATAAGCTAATTCAACTTTTCTATAAGGCTACATGAACAGAATCTTGTACGTCCGATTGACTATGGAGGTACTCATTCATCCAGATCATAGTTGTCCCAAAGGTGCTTTTTCGAGAGGCAACTGGACATTCTTGTTTTTCTTTGAAGACATTTCGCTTCTCATCCAAGAAGCTTCTTCAATTCTCTCAGTGTAAGTCTGATAGTTACAAATCTCCCGCCATCTCCTTTACAGACTAAGTTAGGATGGTCTCTTTCTCTGTCTGTTTGGTGTTGTGGTCTGTGCCCTCTGATTATTTCCTAGGCAGCATCTCTTCCTCCATTTCTCAAAGTCATCCCCACATGACGCTACACCTGGACATCACTTATATGGAGGTGGACACCCCTTCCTTGTCTCAGCCACTGTTCTATCCCAGCCTATTGCCGTCCTTATTAAAGGCACAAGGACCAAACCCCTGCTGATGCAATAGGCTGGAGACTTTAAAACAAAACAAAACCCTTTTTAATATGGGTGACAAACCTGTCAAATAGTCCAAAACACAAACAGCAAAAACTCAAGGCCAAAAGGAAGGAAATAGTCCACAGGAAAAAACAGAAGAGAAGTCACAAGCAAGACAAACAGACCAGGATTCCAAAAAGCACTTGCAAACGGTTGCCTTCAGCAACCAGCACCGCCCATACCTCCTCCCTTTATTCAGCAGTCCCAAGGCGTTGCCTCTCATCGCCTTCTGCTTTTACTCTGTAGGTGTTGCATTGACTGCTGCTGATTTTCTCTTGCTAAATGACGCCGTGTGTGTGCGAGCATCAATTAACAAGTCCATCAGGTGTGAGTCTTCCAAGTCTGACTCATTCTCCTCACACAGCTGAGCTTCATCAGGAACACGACTGGAGGGCCCAGGCTCTGCATCAAACCGTGAGTCCTATAATTCATCCGAGCCTCGCTCTGCCCCTGATGGCCCTTCAAATGCCTCCTCCACCTCCTCCACAGATTCCTCAGACTCAGCTGTTGCGAGCACAGGCTGACACGGAATCACAACAGCCACCTGGTTTGTGGATGTATTCCTCACTCGCAGTTAATGCATGGACCAAGTGGTCTTATCTGAACTTCTGCAGATGGTTGTTGGATAACTGAAATTTCAAATACATGGAATGAAACTGAGATCAATAAAAGAATGCTTGCTCTCACTGACCACAGATCATTGCATAGGAGACTATTTAGCAGACGTGAGTAAACATATGTGGGAAAGACTCCTGGGTTCTCAGAGGTGACACTATGTGAATTATGAAACCTTTTTCTGATGTCAAAATATTTCAACCTCAGAACATCCGTCCTATTCTTTAAACGGGTCATTCTGAGTACACTGGAAGAGTTCCCGAGATTAAACAGAGCTGTTCCAGCCTCCATTCTGAAAACAAAGTAGCTCAGTTCAAGGCCAGATCACTGTGTTACTTTGCAAATGATCAATGTCAAAGTTGGAACGCTTCTTTCTCCTTTGAAACATGGTGCCCACCTTTAAACAGCGTTGAATTTTGACCTCTGCTCACATAATATTTTCAGTGGCCAAGAAAGAGCATGTAAGAATGTCTTGTTGATCTGTACTGAATAGGCAGGCAAAAGAGCAAAGAAACTTGTAGCTAGGGCTTATTTCTAGAGTTAAGCAAGAAAAGGAAAAATAGAATCCATTGAAAAGATCCGTATGAGCATCAAAATCCAAAGTAGTTTTATGTTGTCTAATAATTATAATTAGTATCAAACTGGGCGTAGAGGAAGCAAACCAAATCAAAGAAGCTTCAGGGCAGAAGCCTGCTAAAATATAATAATGTTGATTCTGTACAGAGCATCATTCAAGAGAGCTCCCAGGAGCAGAGAATTCCAATAGCTGAAGGCCAACTTTGTCCTGTTGGAAATGGTACAATTGCCATTTTCTCCTGGTTCCACTTCTTGCCCAAGGAAAAAGTCTCCAAGGGAAAGACAAATGCAATTAAAAGCGTTTATCACTGCAAGTTCAGGTTTTCTCAGTTTGGTCACCACCTGAGGTGGAATGTAATCCTGAGTTGAAGGGAGGATCTTTTTCTCAGAGGAAAAAAAACTAGAATAGAATAGAATAGAATAGAATAGAATAGAATAGAATAGAATAGAATAGAATAGAATAGAATAGAATAGAATAGAATAGAATAGAATAGAATAGAATAGAATAGAATATTTATATAGAATAGAATATTTATATAGAATAGAATATTTATATAGAATAGAATAGAATAGAATATTTATATAGAATAGAATAGAATAGAATATTTATATAGAATAGAATATTTATATAGAATAGAATATTTATATAGAATAGAATATTTATATAGAATAGACTAGAATAGACTAGAATAGAATATTTATATACAATAGAATATTTATATACAATAGAATAGAATAGAATAGAATAGAATAGAATATTTATATACAATAGAATATTTATATACAATAGAATAGAATAGAATAGAATCTTTAAATAAAATAGAATATTTATATAGAATAGAATAGAATAGAATAGAATAGAATAGAATAGAATAGAATAGAATAGAATAGAATAGAATAGAATAGAATAGAATAGAATAGAATAGAATAGAATAGAATAGAATAGAATAGAAAATAGAAAAGAATAGAATAGAAAACAGAATAGAATAGAATAGAATAGAATAGAATAGAATAGAATAGAATAGAATAGAATAGAATAGAATAGAATAGAATAGAATAGAGCTGGAAGGGACCTTGGAGGTCTTCTAGTCCAGCTCCCTACTCAAGCAGAAGCTTGGAATTTCTGATAGGCAGGAAGAGGATAAAGGTGGACTAGGATAATTGCTTGAAGCAGAGATGAAGTTTATTTGACAGGAAGACAGCAATTACCCAGACAGCAATCAAAGGTGGCCAGTCAAAAAAGGTCATTCCCTTGCTATACAGGTAGTCCTCTACTTATGACCACAATGCAGCCCAAACTTCCTATTGCTAAGCGAGATATTTGTTATGTGAATTTTGGCCCATTTTACAACCTTTCTTGCCATAGTTGTTAAGTGAATCACTGCAGTTGGTAAGTCAGTAACACAGTTGTTAAGTGCATCTGGCTTCCCCATTGACTTGGCTTGTCAGAAGATCACAAAGGGGGATCACATGACCCCAAGACACTGCAATTGTCGTAAATATGAGTCAGTCGCTGGAAGTCTGAATTTTGATCATGTCAGCTGTCATAGTTCCGACAGATGAAACTCTTCAAAGAACTTTGAGGCATTGTTTACCTTAAAGAATCTTTACTGGAGTAGCAGAGCTTTGGCACTAACATAGTTGAAGCCAAAATCTGGATTCCCCTCCCCGGAGCACATAGTATCAAAGCACAATTCCCTCCTCTAATTTACAGTCATAAATCACATTCTCCAATTAGTTTGAAATGCAGGCTTTCCCTCCATTACTCCATCCCGCCATTTCTTATTATCTCTTATTTCAAAAGCCCTGAATTCACACACTAGTACAATATTGTTATGTCTAACTAACTCCCATCACATTCCTCCCCCTCCCCCAGGATCATCTAATCTAAGAGTAAAGCATAAGAAAGAAAAAGGCTGCATCTCCATGTGTTGTCAAAGCAAGAACATCCAATGTTAGCAGCATTGGCATCAGCACAGGGATGCTGCAAAGGTCGTAACTGTGAAAAACGGCCATAACTTACATTTTCCAGTGCTGCTGTAACTGCAAATGGCCACTAAGCAAACTGTTGTAAATTGAGGACTACCTGCACTTTAAAAACAGTTATTTTTAGAATGAAGTCCTTGTATTGTTCTTAGAAAGCATGCAAACTTGGCTTGCCTTCAAGAGATTACTGGAAAGGACACTAGGTTCAGAAGAGAAGGACTAAGGCTGGTCCCCAATGAGGTTTTCTAATCTTTTATGAGTGAAGGTGTGACCTTGGAGTGTGGGGTTGTATAAGGAAATCTGTGATGGAAATGGATAACATTTAATATCTACAGGGGAGTCCCTTATTTAGTTAAGTTGTTGGTAGTGGCCAATTTAACCTGTGTGGAGTTGTGCTTTGAAAGTCCAGTTACCTTTTGGGAAAAAAACACCTCTGGGACAAACATGACTTGAATGATTGAGAATCTCCATAGACCTGGAATTGAGAAGAAACTTCCTAACAGTGAGGACAATTAACCAGTGGAATAGCTTGTCACCAGAAGTCATGGGCGCTCCATCACTGGAGGTTTTTAAGAAGAGACTGGACAGTCACTTGTCTGAAACAGTATAGGTTCTCCTACTTGAGCAAGGGGCTGGACTAGAAGACCTCCAAGGTCCCATTCTATTCTATTCTATTCTATTCTATTCTATTCTATTCTATTCTATTCTATTCTATTCTATTCTATTCTATTCTATTCTATTCCATATTCTATTCTATTCCATTCTATCCCATAATTCTATTCTATTCTATTCTATTCTATTCTATTCTATTCTATTCTATTCTATTCTATTCTATTCTATTCTATTCTATTCTATTCTATTCTATTCCATTGCATTCCATTGCATTGCATTGCATTCCAGTATCTATTCTATTCTATTCTATTCTATTCTATTCTATTCTATTCTATTCTATTCTATTCTATTCTATTCTATTCTATTCTATTCTATTCTATTCTATTCTATTCTATTCTATTCTATTCTATTCTATTCTATTCATTATGAACAAATGGTTGGAAATCAAGGGCTTTCTGTAATGGGTGGGAAATAATGACTTTGGCTAATCACTGCTTACTTTAGTAATAACCACCCCCTCCCAAAGTTTTGGAATACATTTTATAAGGAAGCAAGCTTGGCATTTATTCTATTAACTTTTTTTTGGCACCAAAGATGCTTCGATGGTGTATTTTGTATTCCCTTTCACAGTGCAGTGTGTCCTTCATTTAATTTTATTTCTGCTGATTTGAGTTCTCTGGTCCAGCAGCTGCTTACAGTATATTGATTGTTCTTTCACTGGCTGTTGTTCTGGGCTTCAAACATGAGTTTTATATTCTTTCATGCATTAATTGTTAGCATGGACTCGCTGTTTCGAGCAGAAGCATTCAAACTCTTAAATAACGAAACAGAAGAACAGCAACACAACATCTGAAATTGGTGCAAGCCAAAGAGCCCAACTTAAACACCATTTGTAGTCATGATTTGTTTGAAGAACTGTTCTTAAGCCAGGCTAATAATTCTTCTTCTGTGTCTAGATCAAACTTTAAACTGCCAGAATAAAGTCATTTTCTTGACTTTGTTGTTGGCCAAGAGTAAGTCATTATTGGCACACATTTGTGATAGTAGCCGACATGCCAGCAGATGGGCCGGGCTCTGTGTCTCTCTCCACATTAACACGTGTGTCATGGTCTCCAGGTAACATAAGGGAAGTCAGATCTTTCAGCCATATCCTCCTTTAATGTTATTCCTTGCTGGATGGTCTCCTTCCTCCAGCTTTTAATTTGGTTTTATTCTCGTGGACCCTCAAGAATGTTTGTTCTTGCCATCCAGCTGTTCCTAGAGCTTAGTTGGCAGGCTTGGACTTACGTCTGAGAGGATGTGAAGGGTCACTCTCTTCTCTTGACATCTGCTGCTACTTCTCTCCTGATCTTAGGTGGGACAAGCCAGGGTAAACGTAGGGTAGTAAACAATGAACCAAGATGATACATGGAAAGAAGTTAAAATGAAGAAAAGGTAGGGATTTGCATTAGAAAGAGAAGAGCCAAAAGCGTTTGGAGGGATTCTCTGTAAGAACTCTTTTCTTTAAGGGCCACAGAGAGATGCAACAAAGCTGTGGAGGCCATAAACATTTGCTTATTCATAGTAAAACTGTCCAAAAAACATTCTCCTATTTCTTTTCTCTGCAAACATCTTCTATTTTTCATCCTCTCCTTCTCCGTTTGCCTTATGATAGATTTCTCCTTTCTTTTCGGAGTCTCTATTTGATGTGATTTTATTCCTCTGCGTTACACGGTAGTGCTCTCCGTATTTTCTGCTACTCTTCCCTTGGGTTGTTTTTTGTTTTTAAAGGAAGACAGGGAAACTAAGCCAACAGCAGAGCATTTGAGAGATGACTGCACAACGAAAAACACACACTTACATATGCATGCACACACACACACACACATATCTAAGAGCGAACTTAAATGCCAGTGTGCTTAAGATTTTGCAGAAATTTTCCTTCTGGCTTTTTAGAGAGGAAAAAGAACTCAAAAGCAATTTTCTTGTCATCTAAATGGAAGAATTGTAAAAAAGAAGTAATGCAGAAGAAATCTACGCGCTGCACTCATTTACGATACCTTGACATAGGCGACAATTTTCAGAGAAATGGTTGCTAAGTAGAGAGAATTCATTGCAAAATCCATCAGGTTCCACCAGTCGTGCACGTACTCGTTAAAGCCGCCGTCCCACATTTCTTTGATTTCTCCCCAAATAAAACCTGTAAGGGGGGGAGGGGTGAGAGAGGGTGAAAAGACAGCTTTCAATTCTCTGAAGTCACCGTTATTGGGCGCCAAAGCAGGACACATTGGAAAAGTTAATTAAAACATAACAGCAGGGAAACATCAGATTCCATCCTGGGCTTTTTGTAAATTAATTTATTTCTTTTATCAACAAGAATAAAACAGATGACCAGAAAATGAACATCCAGTACTAACAACGAAAAAAAAAGTTTTTGTGTACAAAGAATCCAAATTTCAAGTAGATCTAACATTAAACATAAAAAAATCCACCCTGGCTGGATGCTGAAAAGTAAATAATAAAAAACCCTGTTAAGTTCTCCCCCCTTACATAATGGTTTAACAAATAATTATAAGCTTTCCCATCCTTATTTAACAAAAATACTATATTAAAGAAACAAATGTTCCAGATGAGGAAGTCTAATAATCAAATCAACCCAACATCTAATCATAATGATATACGTAAAAAAAAAAGTCAACAGGTTAACCCAAACATTACACTAATCTTCAAATCCCTCTATTAATTATCTGTTATTTAACATGGAGAAAGTCCACAAACAGCTTCTAGTTCATTATAAAGTTATCTAATCCAGGGCTTTTCAACCAGTGGTACGGGTACCACCTGTGGTACATTGGCACCTGGCAGGTGGTACGCGACCATCCTAGAAAAGTGGTAGCGGGGGAGGGAAATGAGCTGAACCGGTGGCAGCACCACACAAGCCTGAGTGAGAGATGGCTGGAGCTGCAGGGCTCAGAGGAAGCACCAGGATCAGTGCCACAATCCAGCTGGAGCTCGGCGCTAATCCTGGCACTTCTGCTGAGCCCAGAAGTAGCACCGATCAGCTGGAATGTTGCAGCATCTCCAGGTCTTGTGATTTACATTCAGATGCTTGGCAACTGATTCATATTTATGACGGTCACAGTGTCCCAGGGTCATGTGAAGGGACCAAAACCTGCTGCAACCACCCAGCAGACGGGGGAATAAAAACCAAACACCCCCCACCCCACCCCTGCTGCCAATCCTCAACAGAAATGCTCACAACAATGAAAACCTCGGACAGGAGGAAGAGCGCCTCTGGGCAGGCAGGCAGGCGTCTTGCTCGGCTGTGGCTTGGGGGGCACTTTTTTCAGTGCCATTGTAACTTCGAACAGTCACTAAGAGAACTGTTGTAAGTCGAGGACTACCTGTACTTTATCACTTTTTTGTCTTTCTTTTTTTTTTTGTCATCAAGTTTTTGACCCCTTGCTAGGCGACTGGTGGTCCTCGGATGTTGCCATATCCTAAAAGTGGCACAATGGGTGAAAAGGTTGAAAAGCCCTGATCTAATCCATTGTCTCTAATCAAAGCAGTTAATTTTGTCATCTCTTCTGATTCAGTCAGTTTTAAAATTCACTCTAAAATCCTTAAAATCCGTCCTGTCCCCCCCCCTTTCCCTTTCATCCTATCCAAAGGCGCTGTTTCCAGAGGCAAGTGGACTTTCTTGCTTTTCTTTGAAGACACGAGAGCGGAAGAAGTTTCTTGGATGAGAGGCGAAACGTCAGCTGATTGTGTTTGTATGTGGTGTGAATGAAATTAATTTTTAAATTTTTATTGTATTATTGTATTGTTGTTGTGAGCCGCCCTGGGTCTTAGGAGAAGGGCAGCATATAAATTTGATTAAACTTAAACTTAAACTTCAAAGAAAACCAAGAAAGTCCAGTTGTCCACAAGTCATCAAAGGGCCAAGTTTGAAGACCCCTGGGTTAGGGTTAGGGATTTAGGGATTAGGGGTCAGTCCTTGGAGGGTGACCATGGGGTGCCAAATGTCCAGATGATCCGACTCAAGAGGAGTAGAGGTCTAAACACAACTCTTCTAACTAGAACTCTACCTTGAAAGCAGATAATCCCTTTCTCCTTTTTTAAAATTCTACCACTGTGTAATTATTTTTTACCTCTGTAATTGCTATGATTTTTATCTCAAATCACTCTGATTGGTTTAACGACTGGGATTGTTCGGACCGCTGCTCAATTTTAGGGAATCCTAGCTAAGGCCACATGGGATAGGAACTGCTTTATCCTCTCCACCTGATTGTCTCTTTAGTTGATGAAAAAAAATTGGCCTCTTTTTTTTTTTAGCAAAGAAAAAAAACATTTTAGTGAAATTTTCATAGGTGGGCGGTGCTGCTTTGTGCCTGTTTAATCACGAGATGGTCAAGATCTGGACCTGCAGCTTTTCCAACGCAGAAATGAGAGCAGTCTGGGTGATTCAGAAAAGAGGAAACCTTAGTAATAACAGTGTTCACCAATAGTAGCCGTCCACATTGAAACGTGTTGTTGCATTCTCGATGCCTTTTGTCTATTTCTGTCTCTTTGGAATTACAATTGAAAGGCTGGCTTCATGCTGCCAGAAGCAAAACACTTTTTCCTTATGAATAGAAGAGGTTGAATTGTGGGGCCCTTGGTGCTCTCTGAGCTTGGTTGTTTTCTTCCAGACATTTCATTACCCAACTAGATAATATCATCAGTGCTAGAAGTGAGGGGGGTTTGCGGGGGGAGGAGGAGGGGTAGGAGGAGGAGGAGAACTGTGGGGTGGCACTGTCTGAGCTTAATTGTTTTCTTACAGATGTTTCATTACCCAACTAGATAATATCAACAGTGCTACAAAGGAGGAGGAGGAGGAGGAGGAGGAGGGGGAGGAGGAGGAGGAGAGAATTGTGGGGTGGCACTGTCTGAGCTTAATTGTTTTCTTACAGATGTTTCATTACCGAACTAGATAATATCAACAGTGCTACAAAGGAGGAGGAGGGGGGGAGGAGGAGGAGGAGGAGGAGAGAACTGTGGGGTGGCACTGTCTGAGCTTAATTGTTTTCTTACAGATGTTTCATTACCCAACTAGATAATATCAACAGTGCTACAAAGGAGGAGGAGGAGGAGGAGGAGGGGGAGGAGGAGGAGGAGGAGGAGAGAATTGTGGGGTGGCACTGTCTGAGCTTAATTGTTTTCTTACAGATGTTTCATTACCCAACTAGATAATATCAACAGTGCTACAAAGGAGGAGGAGGAGGAGGAGGAGGGGGAGAGGGAGGAGGAGAGAATTGTGGGGTGGCACTGTCTGAGCTTAATTGTTTTCTTACAGATGTTTCATTACCCAACTAGATAATATCAACAGTGCTATTAAAGGAGGAGGAGGAGGGGGAGGAGGAGGAGGAGGAGGAGGAGGAGGAGGAGGAGGAGGAGGAGGAGAGAACTGTGGGGTGGCACTGTCTGAGCTTAATTGTTTTCTTACAGATGTTTCATTACCGAACTAGATAATATCAACAGTGCTACAAAGGAGGAGGAGGAGGAGGAGAAGCAGAAGGAGGAGGAGGAGGAGGAGGAGAGAATTGTGGGGTGGCACTGTCTGAGCTTAATTGTTTTCTTACAGACGTTTCATTACCCAACTAGATAATATCAACAGTGCTACAAAGGAGGAGGAGGAGGAGGAGGAGGAGAAGCAGAAGGAGGAGGAGGAGGAGGAGGAGGAGGACCATGGAGTCCTTGGTCCTCTCTGAGCTTGGTAGTTTTCTTTCATTACCCAACTAGGTAACATCATCAGGGTCACCTAGTAGGGTAATGAATGTTCTTCTAGGAAACAACCAAGCCCAGAGACCACCAAGGACCCCACTCCATTTTCCTTGCTACCCCCAGTTCCTTGCCTGCACAACTAAGGAGGTAGTGGACCTTTTGAGGTAGAAACCCACCATGAGTTATGGTTACTGTAATAATCAGAATTGTTACTATAGTTACTGTCCTGCTGTCAGCAGAGAAAGTGCTAGTATCTTAGACAAATTCTTTTTCATCAATCGGGGATATTTTGTAAGAAAAAAAAATCCTCCTTCCAATTAACTTATTTGCAGGGAATTGTACTCTCTCGCGTGTTATCAATAGTCTCAAGATATTATTACTATTGATGTAAGACCAACACCAGAGGCATTTAAGAAGGGAACGGACAACCATTTGTCTAAAATGGTATATAGCCTCCTGCTTACGCAGGGGGTTGGTCTAGAAGACCCCCAAGGTCCCTCCCAACTGTCTTATTCTGTTCTGATCTAAACAGTCTTTTGAAAAAGAGCCCGGAGCTGTGGGATTATCATCTTCAATAGCATTGTGAATGCTGCCTTATTCCCAACTGGAAAAGGTGCAAAAAAGGGCAACAAGAATGATCAAGGAAATGGAGCGCCTCCCTTATGAAACCAGATTGCAACGCCTTGGTCTCTTCAGTCTTGAAAGACGGCGTTTAAGGGGTGACTTGATCGAAGTGTATAAAATCATGCATGGGATAGAAAAGGTGGATAGAGAAAAATTATTTTCTCTATCACACAATACTAGGACAAGGGGGCACTCCCTAAAGCTCATAGGTAAGAAAGTGAGGACAAATAAAGGGAAATATTTCTTCACCCAGAGGGTCGTTGGTTTATGGAATTCACTTCCTGAAGGGGTCGTGACAGCTGTCAGCCTTGACAGCTTCAAGGCAGGGCTAGATAGATTCATGGATGCAAAGTGTATCGGTGGTTATTAAAACGGATGTCCATGTGCCGCCTCTATGTTGGTTGAGGCAGGCAGGATTCCCTTGAGTACCATTTGTTGGGGGTCAAGGGAAAGGGAGGGTTTTGCCTTCTCTTTCTGCTCAAGATCCCCATGTACAATTGGTGGGCCACTGTGTGACACAGAATGCTGGACTCGATGGGCTTTGGCCTGATTCAGCATGGCTCTCCTTATGTTCTTATGTTCAATGTTGGTACAGATAGAGATTTTTTTCCTTCTCAAAAGCAGAAACAGGATGAGAAAACTAAGTTGCAAACATACTGAATAAAGAAAGATGGTTGGCCAGCCTGCAAGGCATCAACTTTCTTTTACCCAAGTTCCACTTCAAAGTTACAATCTGTAGACTCTATTCAGTCTCTGATTCATTTTTTAAGAGCTGTCAAAGTGAAGAACTACAGTTCATAATTTCACTGCATTTCCTTATTTAGAATCCCCTCACATATCCACTCTAAACTTCTCGTTCTTTTTTTTTTTTTTGAAAATAGAATCTATGAAAGTAAATCAAAAGGAAAACGAATCATATTATTAGTGTAAAGATAATCAGAGGCTGTACAAAAAAAGAAAAGAAAGAAAGTTCTTCAGTTCAGAAGGAATCTTTGCCTCCATTCAGGGATTTCTTTACAGAGACACAAAGTCAAATTAACTGGCTAAAACACCATGTTCTACATTGCATTGAGGTTCTGGCTATTAAACAGATTCTCCTTTATTGAGGCTGTCCCTTTCTACACACAAGGTAGCTGCTTTTGGATGTTTCTAATATTTCTAATAATATTTTTTTTAACCGTATTTTCTATTTCTAACTACATTTTTAAATGATATCTTTTAACTGTAGTTTCTGCTGAACTCTTTTTACAGTACAGGTAGACCCTGACTTATGAACACAATGGAGCCCAAAATTTATGTTGCTAAGTGAAACAGTTGTTAAGTGAATTTTTGCCCCTTTTTACGATCTTCCTTGCCAAAGTTGTTAAATGAATCATTGCAGTTCTTAATTGCAGTTGTCAGAAAGTCACAAAAGGTGATCACACAACCCCGGGACACTGCAACCGTCGTAAGTACATGTCAGTTGCCAAGCATCTGAATTTCAATCACATGAGCATGGATTGCTGCAATGGTTCTAAGTGTGAAAAACCGTCATAAGTCACTGTTTTCAGTGCTGCTGTAACTTTGAAAGGTCACTAAACAAACTGTTGTAAGTCGAGGACCACTTGTATCTTCTTGTATTGCATTGCATTGTATTGCATTGCATTGCATTGCATTCCATCGCATCGCATCGCATCGCATCGCATCGCATCACATTATATTTATATTTTATTATCTTTGTAAGCCAGTCAGAGTCACTGAAGGTGAATTGGGCGGCTATATACATTTCTTAAGTAAATAAATAACATTTATTTTTGATGCTATTTCACAATTATTTTAATGGATGGTTCAGAAATACACTAAAATTAGAGGGAAATACTGTGACATCACCATTTTGCCAATTTGACCTTCAGCGGGCTTTGATGACGCTGCAAGCCAAAGACAGGAAATATAAATATAAGTATAAATGAAAATATAACTGTTTGAGTTGATGGCAGACCAATGAATAAGAGCTACATGGTAAAAAAAATGGCACAATTATCATAATGGTAACAATTTCTATCCCTACCTTTTCATACCAAATCATGACCATAGAAATCAACTCAGCATGTTAAGCACATTTGGACTTTCTTTGTTTTTCCTTGAAGACATTTCTCTTCTTATCCAAGAAGCTTCTTCAGTTCTGACTGACTTCCATTCTCCACCATTCAGTCAGAACTGAAGAAGCTTTTTGGATGAGAGGCGCAATATCTTCTTGAAATAGCACCTTTGGGGCAACCATCACCTGGATGACTGAGAATCTCCATAGACATTTATCTGGTTGCTAAGAAGTTATTACTAACCTGATGGCACGTAATCAATCAATCAATCAATTTAGCCACTGTAGGGCGCTTTTAGGATATTTACGATTATGTTCACCTCTAACTAAGAACTTTGCATCCAAGGATATTCCCTGAAATATGCCAAATTGGATTGATTGGGATCCACATCTGAGTTGTAGGTTTGCTTAAGTCAACTGCAGTGCAGCTTGAGTTATGGGTTGCATACCACCTCTGTAATATTGCTTGACTTTGTGTAGCATAGGATTTATGACTCTGAGCTCCATAGCAGAAACCAGCAGACTTCCACTTCTTTCATACCATGGATTCACCGATCTGAGGAGGTTCGTCAGATATGACTTAGGAAGCCATGGATGAACTCTACAACTGTTCACCATCTTCCCTTGCTGCTCTTTGATTGTGTGTTGATTTCCAGTGTTACCTTTTGAACTGCAGTAAGTTGAAGCATTCTATCACATTAGAATGGCCCCACTTTGACTCAACGTCCAGAGGGAAGAAAAGTCAAATCCTAAGATTGATTGCTAGGGATTTCATAACAGACCTCTGGAGTTCTCCAGGAAGGAACATGAAGGTCACATTTTGGACACAGAGGACCGCTGGTTTGAAAGAGGGGTCAAAGAGGCCATCTATGTCAAAACTGGACAGCCCTCTCTCAACAGAGGGGGAGGGATACGACATCACCTATCTAGCTCCAGTCTACAACACAGTCTTTTCAACTGTTCCAAGAAGGCGCCACATCCATTTGCACCACTCAGGTGACACTCCAAGTGGCCTCAATGACCCTCTAAAAGAATGCAAATGACCAGCTATCTGCAAGGAATATAAATCCTTCCATTCCCCACCATCCAGTCAGAGCTGAAGAAGCTTCTTAGATGAGAAGCGAAACGTCTTCAGAGGAAAAAAAAACCAAGAAAGTCCAGTTTCCTCCTGACCTTTGGGACAATATGAAAGGGATTTACTGCTATTTTCCAGGATATTTTTTCCCCAACTTCCTTCTAACTTACAACTGAAGGGTTTCTTGATAATCTCCCATTCCTCTACAAACCAGGTCGAACCCGGTTTAAATCTGTGATGGTTTTCTAGGTTCTTTTATCTAACCGTGCAACATCAAGAGAGCATACATAAGACCAAGAAACAAGCCAAATCAGAAAAAAAAAGTTTGCTAAATATATATCTGTTGTCAGTTTGTTGGGAAATTGTGATCTTGCTTTTATTGTTATTACTCAAGGTCACATTCTACAAGTTGGGTGGTTAAATCCCTAACTCATGCTTTCAGCCAATTAAATGTATATATTTATTGAACATTTTTCACGTACAGTATTTCATTCACCTGTCATGAACAAGAAGAATATTTTACAGAGGAGAGGAATCAGTCATCCTTTGCATGCTATTTGAACTCCAACTCTGTGAAGGTCCAGGATGATGATTAATGATAACATTTGTAATACGTCATTGAAAAAACTCAGGTCCCTCCCTTTAGTGTAAATTGCAAGATAAGATATACTAAGATATAAGAATTTATCTGTAAGATTCCTGGATAGGTATTACTAGATATAATATCTTCCTTCACCATCTTAATCCTTCTAATTCAATCAAGAGTCCTCTAAATCAGATCCAAGGACATCTAAGTCAAATGTTTTGTTCCTGTTCCATACACTACTCTGTCAAAAATTTGAAAAGTCGCTCCAATGAACAATTTGTGACGGACTGGAAACAGTGGATAGACTATATCCAAGAGAGACACCAATCAAACAGAATACAGCTGGCGTTCAGCTAAGGATCGAGGGGAGGAGGGTTGAAGGGTTAACAAATCAAAGGTTTACAAAAACTAACACCCAATGTTGAATGTATATGTTCTATAACTAATGCCTCTTAACATAACCTTATGACTAACATTGTTTGCTTTAATATTGTTAAAGTAGACTGAATCTCTACCTCAGGATATGAAACTTTTACCTCAGGATCTCGGGTTGGGGACCATAAACGATTGCACTAGTAATGGGATGAAGTCAACTCAGAAGCGCAAACGCACAATATGCGATAGACTAGATACAGTAGATAGACCATACATAGGAGAAACACCAATCAAACAAAATGTATTCGGAGTATACTTGAAGATGTAAGGGAGGAGGGAAGAACGTTTACTAAAACAGATGTTTACAAAGATTAATACCTAATATTGTATGCTATGTTCTGGGATGAATGCTTAGCAATAGGATCTTATGTTTAATGTTGATCACATTAATATCGAAACGGATAAGGGAAACACCAATCAAAATAAAATGTAACAGGAGTATAGTTGAGGCTAGACATGAGGAGTGGGGAAAAAGGCTTACTAACTCAGACTTTTTCAAAGACTAATACTTAGTATTGTATACCAGGGATCATGATGATTGCTGCATAACATGTTTTTATGTTCAATGTTAATTGTTTCAATAAAAGAATTTTTATAAAAAAAAAAAATATATAGTTGAAAATCTGGAAGATTAAAGCTGTTATCTTCATAAAATAACCTGGATTTGGCCAAAGGTATTTGAGCAAATTTAGCTTGTTATAAAATTTTTCTCATTAAAAAAAAAAAAAAAAAAGCCTAAATAAAAGGGCAGGAAAACTATAGCCACTCTATCTTGATAGACAGCCATTCTAATTGTCCTTCCCACCCCTACATCTGTTTCCATAACTGGCGTTTACATTCTACTATTAAGGATGGGGTGGGATGGGAGGAGAGGAGAGGAGAGGAGGGGAGGGGAGGGGAGGGGAGGAGAGGAAAGGAAAGGAAAGGAAAGGAAAGGAAAGGAAAGGAAAGGAAAGGAAAGGAGAGGAGAGGAGAGGAGAGGAGAGGAGAGGAGAGGAAAGAAGGAAAGGAGAGGAGAGGAGAGGAGAGGAGAGGAGAGGAAAGGAAAAGAAAGGAAAGAAGGAAAGGAAAGGAGAGGAGAGGAGAGGAGAGGAGAGGAGAGGAGGGGAGGGGAGGGGAGGGGAGGGGAGGAAAGGAAAGGAAAGGAGAGGAGAGGAGAGGAGAGGAGAGGAGAGGAGAGGGAAGGAGAGAAAAGGAGAGGAGAGGAGAGGAGAGGAGAGGAGAGGAGAGGAAAGGAAAGGAAAGGAAAGGAAAGGAAAGGAAAGGAAAGGAAAGGAAAGGAAAGGAAAGGAAAGGAAAGGAAAGGAAAGGAAAGGAAAGGAAAGGAAAGGATGAGATTGCCAAAGGTGCTTTTCAAAGAGGCAACTGGACTTTCTTTGGACTTTCAGTTCTTGGATGAACAGAGAAATGTCTTCAAGGGGAAAAAAAGAAAGTTGCCTCTTGAAAAAGCACCTTTGGAACAACCATGACCTGGATGACTGAGCATCTACATAGACAATGGGATAGGATGGGATGTCCTTTCCATTGGTTTCAAAACTGCAACAGAGAGTAAGGCTAAAAGTGGAGAAGGAGGTAGCCTTTTTCTCAGAGAAGAGACAGCAGCTGTTCGTCCTGGCATTGTCTTATGGGCCAAACTTATTTACATGGAACATAACAACAATCCCCATCAAAATAAATCTACAAGCACTTCCCGTTAACCCTCCGTGCCTTCATTGATCATTTACCTAAAACCCAGGGGAGGATCATCCATTCCACCACAGTAGGAGGAGGTCCTTGCATGTGCAGATCTGTCCTGACAATGTGCTGGGATGCGAGCAGTAGCATGAAGAGGAAGGTAAGGTAGGAGCCCGTGTGGCAGATAAACTTGATAAATGGCTTTTTAATGAACAGTCCCAGCCTGCTCTTGGGTGCCATCAAATAGGCCACGGAAAGCACTGGAAACAGCAGTCCGATAGTGACACAGGTCAAAAGTTTGACCGCCCAATGCTTCCGCCGCCATCCGGGGAAGCCGTCGTACCAAAGTGTTGCTAGTAGTTGCTGGCAGTTGGGCTGAGCAACAAACTGGAGAGAGAGAGAGAGAGAGAGAGAGAGAGAGAGAGAGAGAGAGAGAGAGAGAGAGAGAGAGAGAGAGAGAGAGAGAGAGAAGGAAATAAGTGGAGAGAGGGAAAAAAAGGAGAGGTGGAGATGAGTACAATTGCAACAAGTGAGAGTCATGGCAATTGGAAGAACAAAAGAAGGGATTTGCTGTATTTATCCCAGGAGAGGAGGAAGTGGGCCAATCTATGGTCCAGGAAAAATATGGCACCCCCAAGCTGTTTTGCGGCCTGCAGCCTATTTATTTATTTAGTGCAAGGGTGGGGAACGATGGCCCCTTTACGTCCAGTGGACATGGCTGGCTCAGGAATTCTGGGAGTTGAAGTCCACAGGCCATAAAGGGGCCATCGTTCCCCATCCCTGATTTAGCATATGGCATATCATACATGGACTAGCAATATGTATACTAACATTTCACCTAGATCAGTAAAATACAATACAATATAACTGTTAAAAATATCTATGCTCAAATATCAATGTCCGTGCTGTCTAACCAGTAAAGCACAACATTGTCTATATTAAAAAAAAAATCAGATCTTGGAGCGATACATATCCTCAGCTCACAGTCGGTCATGATGTGATCTACAGTTTGAGATGGAATCCTGCAATCACATTGAGGGGAGGATGCTATGCCCCGTTTATACAAAGAATCCCAATAGACGCTGTGTGAGGTGCAAATCCTATTCAGGATTGTCCATTGCTGATGTGGTCCTTCAAAGCCTGGTGACTTTTTTTGTGGTGTCCTGTATATGTTTTCCTATGTCTGGGCATTCAGTGACCATTTGGCTTTCCAGATTTCCCCTGGATCTTTTGCACTAACCATCACAAAAATTTTGGGGGCAAATAACTACAACAAAGTGCAAGACGCTTCAGCTAAAACACCTAAATTTGACACCCCAGGAGCTTTCATTACTCAGGGTGCTTTTTTTATAAGCACTGCTGGGGTTTACATTTCCTAAACTGCAAGCTTTTTATTTCTCAGTGCAATCATTCTGTAAGACACACATTTTTGTTGGTACTGGTTTTTGCTGCTGTTGTTTGGAAACAGATTAAAATTTAGCCTGTTTATGTTCATTGGACTTTATTTGCTGATTTATTTGCATTATTTGCGTTATTGAAATAAATGCATTTACTTGCATTATTTGTGTTATTAAGTCCACACCCCGTCTTTTTGCTTATCAAAATCCTCTAAAAATTGCCATGGCACAAACTTTTCATTCCTGCCTATGGTCACAGAAAGTGGGTCACAGTCTAAACCCAATCTCACTGGGGCCCACTTTCACCAGTGAATTTAAATTTAAAAACTCTCCCTTTTCCAGCTATAATACATGTCAGTACAGTAGTGTGCTGCAGCTGCCAAAAAAGGCCAATCAGTCCTAGAGTGCATTAAGAGAGAGATAGAATCACAATCACATGAAATGTTAATACCAATTTATGATGCCTTGGCAAAACCACACTTGGAACACTGCATCCAGTTTTGGTCACCACTGTATAAAAAGACATGTTGAGATTCTGGAAAGAGTGTAGAGAAGAGCAACAAAGATGATTAGGCAGCTGGAGGCTAAAACATAGGAAGAACGGTTGCAGGAATTGGATATGTCTAGTCTAACAAAGAGAAGGACTAAGGGTGACATGATAGCAGTGTTCCAATATTTGAGGGTCTGCCACGAAGAAGAGGAGATCAACCTACTCTCCAAAGCACCTGAAGTCCAGACAAGAAGCAATGGATAGAAATTAATCAAAGAGAGAATCAACCTAGAACTAAGGAGAAATTTCCTAGCAGTGAGATTTCCTGATAATTAGAGCAATTAATCAGTGGAACGACTTGCCTTCAGAAGTTATAAGTTTTTAAGAAGAGATTGGACAACTATTTCTCTGTAATGGTATAAGGCAGTGATGGTGAACCTTTTAGAGACCGAGTGCCCAACCTGCAACCCAAAACCCACTTATGCATCGTCGGGTGCCGGGTGGATGTGGCCCATTGGCTGGGTGTGGCCTATTAGCTGGGTATGGCCAATTGGGTAGGTGTGGCCCATTGGGTGGGCGTGGCTGCGGTGGGAACGGCAGACTGGGTGGGACTAAAAAGTTCAATCAATCAATTCCAACTTTGCAAGATCTTTTTTTTTCCTGCGAGAAGTTGAAATTGACTGATTGATTGAACCTTTTTTTTTTTTGCACACGGTGGCGGAGGCCTAAAGCGAAATGGTTGTATAAAATCCAGCTGAAGGCCTAGAACTGGGGCGACGGCGCGCATGCCCACAGAGAGGGCTCTGAGTGCCACCTCTGGCACCCGTGCCATAGGTTCGCCACCACTGGTATAAGGTCTCCTTATGGAGTAGAAGACCCCAAGATCCCTTTCAACTCTGTTATTCTGTTGTTCATTAATGTAACTGGCCCTCCTGCTCTCAGCCCAGCACCATGGGTATGAACCGTGGGAGAGCAGGCAGAGATTTCCACCTTTCTGTCAGAAGACATGTTCATTTTTCTCCTACGATTCCAGCTAGGTCTGTGCCCAGTGAAATGATTTCATTTCGCACATCTGCCATTGCTATTAAACATTAAGAGGGTTCATATTTCCTTCAAGAGGTTCTTTTGAAGAGAGAAAGGAAAGGGGAAGGGAGCACAATTCCATTAAAGAGGGGAAGGGGGGGGAAAGAACTCCATTTGAAACAGGGATCAGTTCTTCTAATCGAGGTTGCCTTGTAGCTGGTGGGAGGGAGCGAACTGATGAACTGCTAACTTCCATCCTGAATCTAATTGTGGATCAAGCAGAAGGCCTTGGACAAATGTTTTTGTTTACAGTTCCTAAAACCCCATCTTGCTTTAGCCAAAGGCAACAAGCAGAAGAGCAGAAGCTCAGCAAAGCTATTCATTTACTCAGATTTAGTTAAGCTTTCCACCTGGTATCCTGCAGCCAGACAATTTCCCAGAATAATTGATCTACAAGGAACAGGGTTTAGAAAGAAAAAGAAAATATAAGCCAGGCATGATTGCTTAGAAATTTGTGATGTCTTCAGTATCTGGTTATGGTAGAAATATGATCTATTCACAAGAAATAGATTATTTGTGGGTCCTTGGTGCTCTCTGAGCTTGATTGATTTCTTGCAGACATTTCATTACCCATCTAAGTAATGTTACCGATGCTCAACCAAACAATAACATCAACAACACTGGTGCTCAGCCAAACAATCAAGAGCACCAAGAACCCACAGCTTAACCCTCAGCTACAAATATTCTCTTCTCTTGGTATCTGCACGAATTCTTTGCACTAAATACACAAAACTGCAGTTTTAACTACATTATATAAAGTTTTTATCTTATTTGAGTAGTCCCAGGTATTTGTATCTTTCTATGGACAAAGATTTAATCACATTCCCGTTTTTTAATGGTATACCTTACAGCTACTAATATTTACTAATTCTTTGCTTAGTATTTTTACTAATATTTTACTAATACTAATATTTGAGAGGCTCCTACAAAGCTGAGGGGGTCAAACTATTTTCCATTTGTAAATAGGTTTGTCTTTATTTGGATGATAGCAATGGCAATAGCACTTAGACTTATGTCCTGCTTCACAGTGCTCTAAGCGGTTTACAGAGTCAGCCTATGGCCCCCAACAATCTGGGTCCTCATTTTACCAACCTCGGAAGGATGGAAGGCTGAGTCAATCTTGAGCCAGTCAGCATCGAACTCCAGACTGTGGGCAGTCTGCACCATTTGTCCCTTGTGAATTTCAGCATTTACCTTTTAATTCAGGTGCAAGTTATCAGGCTGAACATTGAACATCAAGTAATAGCTCTGTGATTGTTAGCAACTGTTTGTCTTTTATTATTAAAAATGTTTAACCAGTTATTATCCACTCTTCAACCTATCCAATTTGTAATCTTTAATTAAACCATATAACCAGTCTTCCACAGAGGATACTCAGGTGCTAAATCAAAATCCACAGACTAGTGCAATCCACTAGTTCTTATTCTTCTTTATTTGTTTTTTGAATCATTTTTTTATGGTATGGCCGTATCATCCATTTTACTGAGGCAATGTACTTCTCAATATTTGATTTATTTTCCCTATTTATGATGTTCCTTGGGGTTATCTAAAATTATAATATTTCATTTTTATTACAGCAAGCATCTACATTCATAGTATTTCTTAGCAATACTTTATAAAGCAAATGATAATTTATTTAAAACTGCAGGTTTTGCCCAAATTGCTTTATCCTTTCTTCATATAGTTCATTTTTCTTTGACATACTGTAGCTATAACTCATTGTTTTAATTCTTCTGTTATCTTACTGCCAAGTATAAAGCTGTCCTATAAGCTTTCCTTGATCTTTCAAACTCTTTGGAAAGAGGAGGAGGAGGAGGAGGTGGAGGTGGAGGAATAGGAGATGAAGGAGGAGGAGAAGGGAGACAAGGAGGTGGAGGTGGAAGAGAAGGAGGAGGAGGAGATGAAGGAGAAGGAGATGAAGGAGAAGGAGAAGGAGAAGGAGGAGGAGAAGGAGGAGGAGGAGAAGAAGAGGAGGAGGAGGAGGAGGAGGAGGAAAAGGAGGAAAAGGAGATGAAGGAGAAGGGAGACAAGGAGGTGGAGGTGGAAGAGAAGAAGGAGGAGGAGATGAAGGAAGAGAAGAAGGAGAAGGAGAAGGAGAAGGAGAAGGAGAAGGAGAAGGAGAAGGAGGAGGAGGAGGAGGAGAAGAAGAAGAAGAAGAAGAAGAAGAAGAAGAAGAAGAAGAAGAAGAAGAAGAAGAAGAAGAAGAAGAGGAGGAGGAGGAGGAGGAGGAGGAGGAGGAGATGAAGGAGAAGGAGAAGGGAGACAAGGAGGTGGAGGTGGAAGAGAAGGAGGAGGAGGAGGGGATGAAGGAGAAGGAGAAGATGAGAGAGGAGGAGGAGGAGGAAGAGATGAAGGAGAAGGAAAAGAAGACTGAATCAATTTACTGAAATGAAAAAGGGATTGTAATTTTCATTGAAATAGGGATTGTAATCTACCATATTGCTCTGGCATGGATTGATAGGAAGAGACATTTTGACTTTCCACTTTAGGGATGAGAAAGAGGGAGCATGCCCTCAAAACGCCAGAAGCACCCCAAGAAGATTAAGATCCTTGCTTTAAGACCGCATTTTATGCTATCATAAATACAGTGCAGCAGCAACAATAGAAATGAAGAACTTGTCTACCAGTGTACGATTCAATGTTTTTTAAAAATACTTTCTGTATTTATAGGACTTAATCCAATCTGATACTTTCTTTGTTTTTAATATTTTTAAAAGTTTATCAAGAAATGCCAGAGTTAATTTGTTTTCCTAACACAGTTTTGTGCACAACTTTTGTAATATGTGTAAAGTCTATAGATATCACCTGAAACTTTTTTAATGCAAATTTTCCTGATCCTCTTCTTTCTCATAGGCATCTGCTCAGTGCAGGCTTTCTTAAATATTTAGATATATTGCTGCTACTCTTTTTTTGTCAAAACCAAGAAGAACAAACAAGCTGACCCATTTTGAATGCCATTTGCAAAAATATGGTTTTTGATTTTTTTTAGGTCCTCTTACAAACAAATATGGCACATGTGGTTGTATGCCCCCCAAAAGTACAGTTTGTGGCAGAATCCCCTTTAAACTGATCTTACAAATTAGATTCTGTCAGTCAAAAAATTAGTCAGTGCAAGCAAAATAAATTTACTCTGGCAGAAGTTTTTGTTTACTTCGGTACACCCCCCCCCTCAGCTGTCTGAAGTGTTAGGCTGACTTAAAAAGTGTAAAAAAAATGTAGAACATTTGCTTGGTAGCATTATTTATTTATTTATTTAGTTAGTTGTTGTTTTAATCCCGCCTGTTTTAATTTTATAAATAACGCATGGAAGGAACGGAACTGAGAACAGCAAGAAGGGAATTAATGTTGAAAGCATAGAAAGCCCTGAGTTCTCCGGAATAGGGCGGCATAGAAATCGAATAAATAATAATAATAATAATAATAATAATAATAATAATAACAATAACAACAACAACAACAACAATAATAATATTGGAAGGGACCTTGGAGGTCATCTAGTCCAACCCCCTGCTCAGACAGGAAACCCTATACCATTTCGGACAAATGGCTGTCCAGTCTCTTCTTGAAAACTTCCAGTGTTGGAGCATTCACCGCTTCTGGAGGCAGGTGGTTCCACTGGTTAATTGTTCTCACTGTCAGGAAGTTTCTCCTTAGTTCTAGGTTGCTTCTCTCGTTGATTAGTTTCCATCCATTGCTTCTTATCCTGATGATCACCTTCTGAAGTGTACCCATTCACAAAACAGTTGCTGGCTAATATGAAGACAGCTATGTGTTGGAGAGCCAACTAACTCACGTAAGCATGTTCGATGCACAGGCTGGAGTGTTACAGTAAATATTATGATGAACAGGAACTGAACCGTCTTACAAGGAAATTTTAAAGTGTTCATTCCTTTGAGAACAGCCAGTCCTATGTTCCAGTAACTTTTCTTTCAATTGTGCATATTCAGATGTTCAATCTGTAGCATTCACAGAGGTTTATGCATTTCTTTAACTTCCAATGAAAACCAAGCTGTGATGCTAGCAACACTCTACATACATATCTACATAGCTAGATATTTTTATGTTTTCTTATGTCTTATATTTTTTCATGAAGTTTTATCGGATTTTTGTGTTTTTCATGCTTTCTAAAAAAATATGAAGGATGGTTGCAGGAATTGGGTATGTCTAGTCTAGTGAAAAGAAGGATTAGGGGTGACATGATAGCCATGTTCCAATATCTGAGAGGCTGCCACAAAGAAGAGGGGGTCAAGCTATTCTCCAAAGCACCAGAGGGCAGGACAAGAAACAATGGATGGAAACTAATCTAGGAGAGAAGCAACCTAGAATTAAGGAGAACCTGACAGAGAACAATTACCCAGTGGAACAGCTTGCCACCAGAAGCTCCATCACTGGAGGTTTTTAAAAAGAGATTGGGCAGCCATTTGTCTGGAATGGCATAGGGGTCTGAGCAAGGGGGTGAACTAGAAGACCTCCAAGGTCCCTTCTATTATTTCTGGTTGAAAAGTTTTTGGGTTCTAGGCCAGCCCTCTTAAAGATTTGAAGTTAGGAAGTGCCTCTATGTCAGCGGTTCTCAACCTGTGGGTCGCGACCCCATTTGGGGTCGAATGACCATTTCACGGGGGTCGCCAAACAACGCAGTCCGCCATTTTTTCCCCCTTTTCCCCTCGGCCGGCGCAGGGGGCAGCACCGCACATACGCGGAGTAGCACCGCGCATGCATGATGCAGGCTGTCGCGGCACGCATGTGTGATGCAAGCTGTCACACACGTGCCGTGCATGCGCGATGTGGGCCATTGCACGCGTGCCGTGCATGCGCTGTGTGGGCCGTCACGCACGCGCCGCACATGCGTGATGCGGGCCGTCACGCCGCGCAGGCACAATGTGGGCTGTCGCACATGTGCCACGCATGCACGGTGCAGGCCGTCGCGCCGCGCATACGCGGTGCAGGTCGGGGTCGCAGCCTGAAAAAGGTTGAGAACCGCTGCTCTATGTCAACATAAGGCTTGATGTCTATGACCCTCTATTAAGCATGTCCTTAGCTTCATGGCTGGTGGAGATTAAATATGGAATGAAAGTCCACGCAGAAGTAGAAAGCAAGTGGGAGTGGATAATCCTCCAGCCTCATTTCTGTGGTGGTTGAGATACTAATTGGGTTTTTTTCCACCCACCAAAACATTTTTTTTTAAAATTACAGGAAGGGACATCCTGTAACTTAAAGTCCATCTGCTTAAAGTCACCAAAGTTGAGAACACTCCTCTAGATATTCATTTCTATTGTTGAAAGAAGAGAGAGCGAACTAATTTAAAAATAGGAAGAATGGGCTAATTTGCACAAGACAATGGATGGGGCCAACTAGTTTAACCTAACTAATCTAAGAACTGGCTTAGTTTTGACTAAATTACAGGGCTTTACCTTTTACCCCAGTTAAGCAAACTTTCAGAAGTTCAACTGAACAATCCTGAATGTGATTGTCATTCTCTTTTTTTTTTTTTTTTAAAAAAAACAGAATTATTTGTCTGGGGAATGATGGATGGGATGAAATATCACATTTATGGCTTTTGTGCATGACTGGCAGATAGCTGAACATTACTGCTCTGTAAAATACAGGAGATCTTGCAGGGACTAACAAATGCCAAACCGACTATATTTTCTCTTCTCCCCACTAATCACTCATTAAAGCAAGTGACATTCTTTTATAGCTGCCATTACATTTGCATCTCTGGCCTCTTTCTTTTAAAGCAATGGTGGAATTACAATGCATTAATTATACATGCTCAATAATCAACCAAGGGAAGATAATGTACTTTCTCACTGTACCAAAACAGCAGCTGTCTCCATATTTTCTTAGTATCAGGTGAAGTTGGAAAATTAGGGAGAATGATTAATCCATGGCATTTGGAGAAATAATTGGGAGACACTCATTTTCAATGTGTTCCTTTACCACCCAAATTAAGGACCAAGTTAGCTAAGCAATATCATCCAAGGAACGTACAGGAGAAATGTAAGCTGGTGAGATAAGAACAGAAACTCTTATTAAGAGACAGGAACCACATGAAGACAGACCTGGATATACAGGAAATCCTCAATTTATGATCATAGTTGAGCCCAAAATTTCAGCTGCTAAGCAAGACAGTTGTTAAGTGAACGTTGCCCCATTTTACGACCTTTCCTGCCACAGATGTTAAGTAAATCACTGCAGTTGTGAACTTAGTAACATGGTTGTTAAGTGAATCTGGCTTCCCCATTGACTTGGTTTGTCAGAAGATTGCAAAAAGTGATCACATGATCCCAGGACAGAGCAACTGTCATAAATATCAACCAGTTGCCAAGTGTCTGTATTTTGATCACGTGACCACAAAGATGCTACAATGATCAATACTGCGAAAAACAGTCAGAGTAGAGTAGAGTAGAGTAGAGTAGGGTAGGGTAGGGTAGGGCAGGGCAGGGCAGGGCAGGGCAGGGCAGGGCAGGGTAGGGTAGGGTAGGGTAGGATAAATTACATAATAAAATATACAGGGCTAGACTAGACTAGACTAGACTAGACTAGACTAGACTAGACTAGACTAGACTAGACTAGACTAGACTAGACTAGACTAGACTAGACTAGAATAGAATAGAATAGACTAGACTAGACTAGACTAGACTAGACTAGACTAGACTAGACTAGAATAGAATAGAATAGAATAGAATAGAATAGAATAGAATAGAATAGAATAGAAAGGGACCCTGGAGGTCTTCTAGTCCAGCCCCCTGCTCAAGCAGGAAAACCTACACCATCTCAGACAGGTGATTGTCCAGTCTCTTCTTAAAAACCTCCAGTGGTGGAGCATCCACGATTTCTGGGGGTAAGCCAGTGGTGGGATTTAAATATGTGAACAACCAGTTGTCGGTATGGATGCCGCTTCCCGGAAGTGCATTCTGGGCCTGGGCAAGAAAAAATTAGCTACCGGTTCTGCTGAAGTGGTGCAAACTGGCTGAATCCCACCACTGGGGTAAGCTGTTCCACTGGTTGATTGTCCTGACTGTCAGAAAGTTTCTTCTTAATTCCAGGTTGCTTCTCTCCTTGATCATACTTGCTTTTCACCATTGTCCCCAGCTACTGTTATTCTTTCCTTTTAATAGCTTCCTAGGTAAGTCAAATGCCCACTGTCCAGCCATGAAGGACGATCTTATAGAAATAATTTCAGATCATTCCATACTATTCTGATTTAGGTTAGGTTATCTGCGGGCAGCTGAAAACTTAGAATGAATGGAATATTCTTATTACCCAGAATTTTGAACACATCACCGAAAGACGCGTTCCTTTGTGTGATTGCAAATATTAACCAACAATGCATGTAGTCCCCAACTTACAGCAGTTCATTTAGTGGCCGTTCAAAGTTACAACGACAGTGAAAAAGCGACTTATAACAGTTTTTCACACTTATGACCATTGCAGCATCACATGGTCAATATTTGGACTCTTGGCAACTGACTCGTATTTATGATGGTTTGCAGTGTCCCAGGGTTACGTGATCCCCTTTTCCGACTTTCAGACAACCAAAGTCAATGGGAAAGCCAGATTCACTTAACAACCGTGTGTCTAACTTAAGAACTGCAGTGATTCACTTAATACAGCAGTTCTCAACCTGTGGGTCATGACCCCATTTGGGGTCCAACGACCATTTCACGGGGGTCGCCAAACAACACAGTCCACCATTTTTTCCCCTTTTCCCCTCAGCCGGCGCAGGGGGCAGCACCGCGCATGCGCGGGGCAGCACCACGCATACGCGGGGCAGCACCACTCATACGCGGGGTAGCACCGCGCATGCGTGATGCAGGCCGTCGGCCGCGCACGCGCGATGCGGGCCGTTGCGCCATGCATGCGTGATGCGGACCGTTGCACGTGTGCCACGCATGCGCGATGCGGACCGTCGCGCACGCACCGCACATGCGCGATGCAGGCCGTCGCGCGTGCAGGCGTGGTGCAGGTCGGGGTCGCAGCCTGAAAAAGTTTGAGAACCGCTGACTTAATAAATGTGACCACAAAGGTCATAAAATGGGGCAAAACTCACGTAAAAACTCTCTTGATTAGCGGCAGAAATTTTGGGCTCAATTGTGGTGGTAAGTGGAGGACTATGTAGATATTTCAGCCAAAGTCTACTGTAGCTACCAAAAGTATTGTGTAATATTTATCATTTTAACAGTTTGCTCTAAGACAGTGTTTCTCAACCTTGACCATTTTAAGGCATGTGGACTTCAACTCCCAGAATTCCACAGCCAGCAACGCTGGCTGTGGAATTCTGGGAGTTGAAGTCCACATGCCTTAAAATGGTCAAGGTTGAGAAACACTGCTCTAAGACCATCTCATTCCATCCTCTCGTTCCATTAATTGCACAAATTTCCTAATTACCTGCCCTTTATGGTATTTCACTCTTTGTCATTCCAAATGCAGATAAACGCCTATGTTTCATATCCATATTTTTCAGGCTTAGCCATTATTTGCAATTGTTCATGAGTTCATTTGGATAATTAAACACAAGGCTCCATCAATGGTGTAAGTATTAATCCACCTTGGAGTCCTTCACACCACCACATTTAGCAGTGCTAAATTTTACTCTCGGGAAAAAAAATGATTGAGCCTGAGGAGTATAAAATACTTCACAGACATAAAATATACAGAAAGGAAGTATACATCAGATAAATCCAATCTTATTCCAACATGCAAAACTATTTTGGAAAATCAATTTAGTTTGAATGTCTGAATTGATTTAGACCAAATCCCTGAAGTGGTCTTAATTTGATTAGTCTTGAACCACTACGAGTGGAAAGACTTTGAATAACTACTTTGACAGTAGTTTCATTAGATTCATCAGCATAATTTTATACTCCATGTTGGTGCAGATCAATTTGCAGCATCAGTTATTAGTGGTAAAAGCAAAGATGCCATCAGGTAATTTTAGATTCTGAATTTCCATGGTTTAATGTTCTTCTCAAGTTTGTAATGTGCATGATAATCTAATCCATTTCATGTGTAGGCTTTTTTGTTTACATCCTTTCTTGTGTTGAGTCTTGAAATTCTGCCTGAAGATCTAACCTGATTCTACTATCACTGTTTGAAGGAACAGAACAGAAGTAGATTAGAGTAGAGTAGATTAGAGTAGATTAGAGTAGAGTAGAGTAAGAGTAGAGTAGAGTAGAGTAGAGTAGAGTAGAGTAGAGTAGAGTAGAATAGAATAGAATAGAATAGAATAGAATAGAATAGAATAGAATAGAATAGAATAGAATAGAATAGAATAGAATAGAATAGAATAGGAATATAGCTGGAAGGGACCTTGGAGGTCTTCTAGTCGAGCCCCCTGCTCAAGCAGGAGAACCTATACCATTTCATACAAGTGACTGTCTAGTCTCTTCTTAAAAATCTCCAGTGATGGAGCGCCCACGATTTCTGAAGGCAAAGCTGTTCCCCCAGTTAAATGTCCTCACTGTTAGGAAGTTTCTCTTTAATTCCAGGTTGCTTCTCGTCTTGATTAATTTCAATCCATTGTTTCTTGTCTTGCCTTCTGGTGCTTTGGAAAATAGGTTGACCCCCTCTTCTTTGTGGTAGCCCAAATATTGGAACACTATGATCATGTCACCCCAGTCCTTCTTTTCATTAAACTAGACACACCCTATCCCTGCAAATGTTCATGATATGTTTTAGCCGCCAGTCCCCTAATCGTGTGTGTTGCTCTTTTCTTCACTCTTCTACTACTTCTCATTCAATTTGATAATACAGCAGAAGTTGCGTTCAGAATTTGTTTCAGAGAGGAAGAAAATTTCAAGGAAATGCTCACAGTTGGATCATCTCAAGTGAAATGCTAAAACTGGTTCTAGATCCCTTTAAATCGTATTACAGGCTGCAGGTGGTGTGTGGTGTTTTCAGATTGATTCATTGCTTGAATTGGGCAATTTACATGGTTGCTCACCTCACAGCAGTAACTATGGATGGTGCATAAAGATTAAAAACCCAAAGGTTAAAAACAAAAGACAAATGGCTGTCCAGTCTCTTCTTGAAAATCTCCAGTAATGGGGGAACCAGAACTTCTGAAGGCAAGACATTCCACTGGTTGACTCTTTCCACCATTAAGAACTACGGAGAAATTTCCTAATGGTGAGAAGCAATCAATCAATCAATCAATCTTTCCTTCAGAAGCTGTGGGCGCTCCATCACTGGAGGATTTCCAGAAGAGATTGGACAGCCACTTGTCTGAAATGGTATAGGGGGTTGGACTAGATGACCTCTAAGGTCCCTTAAAACTCTATGTTCTTAAAATTCTATGTTCTAATGACCTGCGACATCTGAAGTAAACAATATTTTCCAATCTTAAAATCCCATCCACAACTAATTTGCCATACTTCCTGATCCAAACACCAGAAGAGTAATTTCACAGAAGAAACCGAGATTAATATTTCCTAATTTTTAAGTCAAAGCCCTCCCCCCAAAAAATCAATTGAGGAAGAAATTTGTCATGTAATTTAGCATTCTGGACAACAAAGGAACTATTGTTCAAAAAAGATTTCCTTTCTATTACTATTACAAGTTTTGTCTTTTCCCAACTAGTCTAAGAATGTGCATTTATGTTTTAATTTAAGTATGACAATGTAATATAAAAGCCCAGCTGACTGCAAGAAATGCTGGACCTGATCCTTTTATGAAAATGATATGAGTCTACAAATCCCCAAACTGAGATTTAATCACAGCTGAAGGATCAGGAAAAAAAAATGCATCACATTTGCATTTTAATAGGAAGTTAGACAATTTACATTAAAAGCCGGGCTGAAATTCAGTTGGTTATACATCAGAATCTCCAAATTTGTGACTTCCGGTTCCGGTTCGCAGCGCTTCTAGTCATACGAAGAGACTCGTCTCCTCGTCGGCTAGCTTTCCCTCTGCCGGTCGACCCTTATACGGGTCGAAAGTCACCCTGGAGGGTGCGACTTCCATCGAGGAGGCTTCAGCTCAGCTGTGGAGGAGCAGTGGCTCCTCCAGCTGTCTGGCCAATCTCTGAGGGCTGACGGAGAAGAAGATCAGCCAGTAAAATGGCCGATCACCCTGCTGCTTCAAACCACAAGTCAAAGAACATCTAAGCTGTAAGAACCCCCGTGGTGAATCCGGGTGAGACTTTTTCTTGTCACTTTCTCTATTTTACTTTGCTTTTGGAACCTGTAAGAGCCTTGTTGGAATTATTTCCCTGGCTTGAGAAGGCAGCTTTTACATGTTTGGGAAAGAAGGCGTGGTTTTTTTTTAAGACTATATCTTATTTTCATACTTTTTGGGATACAGAAAATTCTCTCTCCTTTTTTCTAAGAATTGTACTATCACCTGGTGTTGGAAGTATTTCTTCTTTCACACTATACTTTTTTATTATTATTAGATAAACATTTGTACATGTAAACAAAGAAAAAATTCAAAGACCTTTTTTTAACCTACTGAGGACATCTAGTGGTGAAAAGTTGACATTGTAATTTCTGGTTATTGTTTGAAAAGTTTTGACTTTCAAATTATTCTTGAAAAAAGATAAGCTGTGCAGCTGTTGGGAACTGTGGGGGTGGACACTGACTAATTTTATCAAATACAGTCCCCACCAAAAAAAAGAAAATAGAGATTTTTTTCTACTTACTATTAAAATGGCAGAATTGCATTCACAACTGAACTATAATCTTATACTGGAAAAGATATATGAGGCCACTGTAGAAATTTGTGCCATGTTGAAAGAACCTATTACAGAACTAAAACAGCTCAGGCAAAAGTTGAAAACAAAACCATCAAAAAAAGGTGCCGGAACGCTGTTCTGAGCGTTCTATGAGAAAAAAAAAGCCCTGCAGATTAGTCTTCAAATATCGAAAAGGAGGACATGAAGGATGACACTTTTCTAGGGAGGACAGAACTCACAAAAGGAGGACTGTCCTCCCTAAAGGAGGACGGTTGGTCACCTTACCAGAAGATTCCTGAGCTTTTGGACTTGTGCTGAAGCTCATCCTCAGGGAACTTCTCTCTCACCAGAATGTTAGTAAATTAGGATGGATTATATTATAGATATAATATAGAGATTATATTTATTTCAGTACAAGAGAGGATTCTAGAGCACATTCTGGTGAGAGAGAAGTTCCCTGTGGATGGGTTTCAGTCCAAAACCTCAGAAGACTCAACTTCTTCTCCCAGTGATTCAGATTGGATCCAGCAACATTATACTGGGACACGTAGACTTGCCTTCATTCATGAGACAAGATACCGTATAGAAAGAAGAATTTTTATGTTGTAACCATAGAGTACTTAAAACCGGTGTAATGGAGACTAGAAACCACTTCTTTGTATCTGTTTTTTTTCCTTTTTTAAAATTTTTCTTTTACTTTATTTCCTGCAGTTTTAGTTTTCTCTTTGATTTCTTCCTTTTTCTTTGTTTTTTCTTCTCTTGTATCACTTTGTATTAGTTTTTGCCTTCCCTTTTAAAGGAAAATTGTTAATAAAAAGAAAGTTGGTAGCGATCAGGCCTTGGATACAGTACTTTGAAGGGCTAACTTGGTCCGCAATATGGAACTATGCTATTCCTCACCCCAATGGAAAATTACAAGGAAGTGTAAATAAATGGACAGGTCTGGATAGTGAGAAAGGACAGAGGGGAGATTGTTGATTCAGGGCATTGGGATTAAAAGAGGGCAGGACGAAAAGCAATGGGTGGAAATTAATCAAGGAGAGAAGCAACCTGGAACTAAGGAGAAACTTCTTAACAGTGTAACATCTTTACATCTTAAATCTTACATTACATAAGCTGGTTAGCTGACAAATCAATACCTTGACAATTTTTAAGAAGAGACTGGATAACCTTTTGTCTGAAATGATATAGGGTTTCGTGCCTGAGCAGGGGATTGGACTAGATGACCTCCAAGATCCCTTCCAATTCTGTTCCAATGACTTCTCATGCGTTCAATAACTTCCCTTCTCAGTTATATTAAAAATTACACTTCTGTGGTAACTTTCTAAGTTTGCATTGAACAGGCGTTAGCAGAACGGCATGACTTTCCATCTGCAGGGAGCCTCTGTTCTTCTTTAACATTTAATTCTGATTTTGAAGCTTCATTTCAGCAGTGTAGCCCGTGACCTATTTGGAAGTTCTCTCAGGAGCATCAAGCTCTGATTATCCTCCTCCTCATCATCATCATACAACATAAATTTATTCAATCAATGACTGAAACAAGAAGAATTGGGTGCAGGCAAATAGCCTTACAATCAGACAGCGTAAAATAAACTGATTTAACACTGAATGTAAAATTCAAATGACATGACATATAATGTAATCCATCCTGACATAATATTTATTCTTTGTCGCACCAGGTCTAATTTTGTAGTAATTTGTTTGTGCGCTTTAATAGCTGTGTCACAAAATTTAGCTGTGTTATATGAGATGTTTTTTGGTTTATTGCCTGATAGGAGGAAAACAAGATAAAACTTATCTGATCATCCTGGCAAACACAACCTAATCACTATACAAGACTCTCTACATGGAGCTGCATTTGAAGATGACTTGGAAGCTTCAACTGATAAAAAATGTAAAAGCCAGGAAAAATGAGTTGTTGTTGTTAGTTGCGAAGTTGAGTCTGACCCATCCCGACCCCATGGACAATGTTCCTCCAGGGCTTCCTGTACTCTGCCATCTTCTGGAGTCCCTTTAAGCTCACACCTACTGCTTCGGTGACTCCATCCAGCCACCTCTGTCGTCCCCTTCTTCTCTTGCCCTCCATCTTTCCCAGCATCAGGCTCTTCTCCAGTGAGTCCTTCCTTCTCATTAGGTGACCAAAGTACTTGAGTTTCAACTATTAAAATGGCAGAATTGCATTCACAACTGAACTATAATCTTATACTGGAAAAGATATATGAGGCCACTGTAGAAATTTGTGCCATGTTGAAAGAACCTATTACAGAACTAAAATCCAGAAATATCATGTCAAACATTCAAACGGATGCTCAGACTACATCTGACTATTTGACAAATCAAAACACACCAGAAGAGGAATTAACATAGATAAAAGAGGAACTCATCATACCTTACAAATCTCTCATTTGTAACTTTGAGGAACAGAAGAAGCAAAGACTGAGATTTGAAACTACAAATCAACAATATTTTAAGGAGGAGAGAAACAGACACCTGACACAGAGGATGGGACTCTTATTCTTTCAAAGCTTACTGCAAGCAACAAAAATAGATCTACTGGCTGAAAGGGAAGCGTCTTTATGGAAACCTACCTGGCATAGGAAAAAAGCCAGAATTAGATTGAAAAGAGAAATTTAAAATGGTGTAATGGAATAAAAGACAACGCTGGATTTACGGACTGTTTTAAGGATCAAGGCTGATAGATATTTTAAACAGATTAAGAATGTACTGGATTTGTGTATTCATGTACTGAATAATAGACTCAATTTGATGAAAATATTATGTATTGGAATTGAAAAAAATGATGATTATTTAGATTGGACGGTTTCAATAATCAATGGAGTGTTTTAAATTAGCAAGATGACCTTTTTGTATGACAACAAAGACATGATAAGGCATGATAAGTAATTGGAGAAAATTTGAATTCTGTTTAATGAACTTGAATGAATTAAGGTTTAATATTATTTTGTTATTTTAAAGAGATGGCTTGATTGTGGGATTTTATATATATAGGGTTGATTAATACTTTATTGCTATTAGGATATTTACTGTGTTGTGGAAGAAGAAACAAATGAGATTGGTTATAAAATGAGGGATGTGAGAGATTAAGAATTATAATTGATAATTTGTTGTTTTAAAGCTAAATTATGGTAATTGTAAACTGATAAAGTTATAAAACAGGTTGAGCAGTTATAGAAATTTAAAATAGAAATGGAATATTTTAAATGTATTATGTTATTCGAGGGAAATAGAGAGGGGATAGCGAAATGTATTGTGCTGAGCTGTTTATATATGTCTTTACTTTTGAATGTTTGACCACCCAAACACCACGGTGGGTCTTGAGTACTTTTTCTTAAGAAATTAAAAAACTAATAAAATGTGTTTTAAAAAAAAGAATCTCCAAATTTGCAAAGCAACTTGGAAAATGCATTGCAAGATCTCAAACTACAGAGAAATAGGCACAAAAGTTTGTGTGCACGTGCGTGTGTGTGAATCTATCTGTCTAGAGTAAGTGTGTAAAATGTATTAGGAAATACCAAGCAGAAACATACTTTTTAATAATCAAGAAATGTGAAAATTATGTGTGCATGCTGTACTTTTCTTTTAAAAAAATTATGAATGGATGCTAAAATATGGATACTAATGTCTATATGGGATCTCTCTCCCTCATTTTTCTCCTCTTCTGCTTATAATACCAACAACCACACAAAACTTAAAGAAGCTGGGTTTAAAATGGAGAAAGTGTCGTTTTATTTTATTTATTAGCTATCTAACGGCAATGGACTCTTCGTGACTTGCAATTTATGACTTAAAAATGGTAAATGAGGTTTGGAATTATTCTGGACTCGTATGAATCATATTTGCCATAACTAACAAACTTAAGTCCTGTACACCACCCAGATTCACTTTTCATATGAGATGGGCTGCTATACCAATATAATAAATCAATAAACTAATCTTTGCAGGAACAAAGTGTGGAAGAATGGCAGTAAAACAGTGGAAAACAATGAAATCTTTGCAGTTCCTTCGAACTGAAATTCTAAGTGGATTCTCTCTGGTCCAGCTTAGAGAGCATAAGAAATTGCATTGACAGACAGGAATGAGAAGGGAAGGGGAGAGGAGAGGAGGAGGAGAGGAGAGGAGAGGAGAGGAGAGGAGAGGAGAGGAGAGGAGAGGAGAGGAGAGGAGAGGAGAGGAGAGGAGAGGAGAGGAGAGGAGAGGAGAGGAGAGGAGAGGAGAGGAGAGGAGGCAGTAATGATCAGATAAAAGGGGCTTGAACCCAAACCGAGAAAGTAACTTGAGAAAAGCTCTCAGACAAATCTTCTTAGTTCACATGAGGATAAAGGGAAAGAGAGGGAAACGCATTCGAATTTTGTTACTATAGCTGCTAAGGCTTTGATTTCTTAGTCCGGTCTATCTTGCTGGGCTGACATCCAACTTCTCCCAAAAAGGAAAGCTATAAGGTCATTGTTCCTCTTGGCAGTCCTGATCATTATTCAAACCTGGTACAGATGGAAGTGATTTTGCTACTCTCTTCTTTGGAAAGTAAGCATTCTGAAGCTGACTTGAATAAGGACAGTCCATTCCAGCCCAGATCTAGCAAGAATATGCAGCACATCTAATGTGATCACCAACACTTTTGTGCTGAAGCTCGTCCTGCCTCCTTTTTAAAACTGCAGGAACAAATATTTCCATTTTTTTTAAACTTCCAGCAATGCGGCTATATCAGGAACACTAGGCAAAAAAAAAAAAAAAAAAAAGAGAGGTTCTCAGCATGGATTGCTGCAACCCAGAATTTTTATAAAAGTAAAATGATTAAAGCCCTCGGAGATGAAAAACCTACCCCAGGCCTTTTTGTAGAAGATATCTTCAAACCCAGAGTTAGCGCTTTTTGAGTAGTGAGTCTCAGACTGATTGACGTCAGACTTAGTCGGTTTATGGTCAGAGGTCTGTTAGCAGAAACAACTGGATATGCGCGCACGCACACACACACACACACACACACACACACAAGTAGTTTCTTAAACTGTGTCTCAAAACTTGAAATTACTGCATTAACAGGATAGCATCAAGATCACGTGAAGTGTAAGTACCCCTTTAGAGTACACTGGTAAGACCACATCTGGAATATTATGTCACCACAGTACAAAAAAGATGTTGAGACTCTAGAAAGAGTGCAAAAAAAAGAGCAAGAAACATGAGTAGGGGGATTTGAGGATAAACATATGAAAAACGGTTGCAGCATTATGTCTAGACTAACGAAGAAAAGGACCAGGGATGACATAATAGCAGTCTTCCAATGTTTGAGGATTGTCACAGAGAAAAGAGGGTCAATTTATTCTCCAAAACACCTGAAGGCTGGAGAAGAAGCAGTGGATGGAAACTTATGAAGGAGAGATCCAGAAATCGTGGGCACTCCATCACTGGAGATTTTTATGGAGCGACTAGACAGTCACATGTCTGAGATGGTACAGGTTCTTCTGCTTGAGCAGGGGGCTGGACTAGAAGACCTCCAAGGTCCCTTCCAGCTCTATTCTACTCTACTCTACTCTACTCTACTCTACTCTACTCTACTCTACTCTACTCTACTCTACTCTACTCTACTCTACTCTACTCTACTCTACTCTACTCTACTCTACTCTACTCTACTCTATTCCCAATATATTCCATTCCATTCTATGATCCAACCTAGAACTAAGGAGAAATTTCCTGATAGTAAGAACGATTAATCAATGGAACGACTTGCTTCCAGACGTTGTGGGAAAACTGGAGGTTTTCAAGAAGAGACTGGACAGCCATTTGTCCAGAACAGTATAGAGTCTCCTAGTTGAGCAGAAGACCTTCAAGGCCTCTTCCAACTCTATTATTCTGTATTCAGTAGATTAAGGCAAAGAAATAGGCTATCAGAGTTGGAAAGTTCAGGCATTCCTCAACATACAAGAGTTCATTTAGTGACCGTTCAAAGTTACAACAGCACTGAAAAAAAGTGGCTTATGGCCGCTTTTCACACTTGTGACCACTGCAGCATCCCCATGGTCATGTGATCAAAATTCAGGAGCTTGGCAACTGACTCATATTTATATAATGGTTGCAATGTCCTGAGGTCAGGTGATCACCTTTTGTGACCTTCTGACAAACAATGGAGATGCCAGATTTACTTAACAACCATGGTGCTAATTTAACAACTGCAGAGATTGACTTAACAACTCTGCAAGAAAGGTTGTAAAATGGGGCAAAATTCACTTAACAAATGTCAATTGTGATCGTAGGTCAAGGACTACCTGTATCTTCTAGGCCAGTGTTCCTCAAACGACAAGTGGATTTCAACTCCCGGAATCCCCCACCCAGCATATATCCAATGCATGAGAGTTCTGGGTAAGAGCTTCTTCCATCAAACATGCTGTTACAGTTTGTCCTAATCATAACTGGAATCTGTTTTCTTGTCACCTGAAATCCACTGATTCCCTGCCTGGAGCTCTAGAATAAAAGAGAACAGGTCTTGACCTTCTATATAATATCTTTTCAAATACTGAAGAATAATAACTTTTCTCTCCCCACCTTCTCAAAGGTTAATATTTCCAGGTCAATCAATCTCCCTTCATAAGATTTAGTGTCTATTCTTGGGATAATCTCTAAAAACTAGTCTCATTTCTCTGAATCCTTCTTAAAAAGCAGGTCCAGAACTGGCTGCAGGTCTGAAGGTGACCTCCAAGCAAAGCAGAATAAAGAGTAATTATTGCTTCCCATGATTCCCAAATTACAGTATAATTTCTCTTCAAGAAGTCTACAATTATATTTGTCTTCAGGGACACAAAGAGGAACTGACTTAGTTAAAAAAAAAAAAAGCATGTAGTTTATATGCCAAAGGTCTTGGATTTCATCCTTGCTATCTTTTTGGTTTTAAAAAGAACATCTTAAATCAGTGCTGGAACTGAGAATCTATTTCTAAGCGCCATCAAATCCAGCTCACCTTGTCGTTCCATGCATATATTTTCCACAAGTAAAATGAACCAATAAAAGAACTAAAATCAAGGTATTAAAATAAATGATAAGGATAATGCTATTGGGCTAATATTTAGATACATTTTACTTTCATCTTCTGCTTATAAGGCAGGATCCAGAGAAATGTTATATGGCTCATTAAGAATATAGGGGGAACCTCTGCCTTCTGTTTATCTGCTATTCTGGAAAACCTTTTTAAAAAAATAAGGAAACGAACTAATAGGATTATAGAAAAATTAAAAGAAAGTCTTTCCTGAGCACTAGGCATAGATTCATCATAGGTTTCATCCTTAGGACTTTGCTTCTTCTTGGTGTTTATTCAATTAGTATTCTTAATAAATACTAAGTGGTATATGAGTTTAAGTTCTATTGCAGTTGCTAATAACTTAATGTCTTTTATTATAAAAATAAAAGGAAGTGAGGACAATTAACCAGTGGAACAGCCTTGCCTTCAGAAATCATGGGTGCTCCATCACTGGAGGTTTTTAAGAAGAGACTGGACAGCTATTTTCTGAAATGGTATAGAGTCTCCTGCTTGAGCAGGGGGCTGGACTAAAAGACCTCCAAGGTCCCTTTCAGCTCTGCTCTGCTCTGCTCTGCTCTGCTCTGCTCTGCTCTGCTCTGCTCTATTCTATTCTATTCTATTCTATTCTATTCTATTCTATTCTATTCTATTCTATTCTATTCTATTCTATTCTATTCTATTCCTCAACTTATAACCACAGTTGGGACCAAAGCTTCCATTGCTAATCTATGCAGTCATTAAGTGAGCGGTGCTCAATTTAATGTTTTTTTTTTTTTTGGCCATATCATTAGGCAAATCACTCAGTGAAATCTGGCTTCCCTGTTGACTTGCTTGTCATAAGCTATCTGGGAAGTTTGCTAATGACAATGCCATGACCCCGGAATGCTGCAACCATTGTAAATACACGCCAGTTGTCTTAAACCCAAAGCACAATCACTTGAATGCAGGGAGACTGTGATGGTCATAAATGCAAGGACCGATCAGGTTTTTTTTTTTAGCACTGTTATAATACTGAAAGATCACTAAACAAGTTGTTGTAAGTTGAGGACAGGTATATACTGAATTTATTTAACATTTATTTGTGTGTGTGTGTGTGTGTGTGTGTGTGTGTATGTGTGAGAGTTAAATGGAAAATGGTATTAGGCATTGAAAGCTCAAATGCTATTTTACTTTTAAAATGAAGTTCTCATGAATAGTATATGATGGAGAAAATAATGACAAGATCATCGAGAATCACACAGATTCATTCTTCACCATGAAAGATTCAGAGCACATTCATTAATTTTATGCTTTGATCACCCTGGGATTCTGTGTGCTACCGAAGGGAGGCAGGTGATCAACAAGAAGTGACTTCATATCATGTTTGGGGGATGTGTAAAAATGCTAGAAAATGTTGGATTCAAAGGCATACATTGATTCAGAGGATTTTTAAAGAATAATAATTAAGACCAGAGGTTTATCTTTGGGGACTGATGGGCAAACAGTTAGAAAAAAGCCATGGAATTTTGTTTTTGTACACGATAACAGCAGCAAGATTATGACACGCAGGAAGATGGAAAGATTCAGCAATACCCACCAAGGAGGAATAGTTGGTTGATAATGGATCTAGCTAACGTGGCCAAATGGAACTTGTTGGATCACAGAAAATCTATGCTTACTGCTAACTGAAAACCCCATGGAATTTTAGCATGCAACAGAAAAAATGCATTTATAGTTTATGGTTTTGATGGTTAGACAAGATACAGGATCCAATCTGAGTTGGTCACCTGGCCCAGAAGTAAGGTGACCAACTTTTTTACAATGAAAAGGAGGACACAAATAAATTGAAGAAAAAAATATCGTAAATAAAAGAAACATTTTATTCATTGCAACAATAATACAGACAACTTGCATGTGCAAAGTTTGCCAGCCAGGTGTTTTGGTGCGCTCAGCAGCAATTCCTATTGGCTTTCGAAAGCCAACAGTGGGAGTAGCACAGCTCAGGCAAAAGTTGAAAACAAAGCCATCAAAAAAAGGTGCCGGAACGCCGTTCTGAGCGTTCTATGAGAAAAAAAAAAGCCCTGCAGATTAGTCTTCAAATATCGAAAAGGAGGACATGAAGGAGAACACTTTTCTAGGGAGGACAGAACTCACAAAAGGAGGACTGTCCTCCCTAAAGGAGGACGGTTGGTCACCTTACCAGAAGATTCCTGAGCTTTTGGACTTGTGCTGAAGCTCATCCTCAGGGAACTTCTCTCTCACCAGAATGTTAGTAAATTAGGATGGATTATATTATAGATATAATATAGAGATTATATTTATTTCAGTACAAGAGAGGATTCTAGAGCACATTCTGGTGAGAGAGAAGTTCCCTGTGGATGGGTTTCAGTCCAAAACCTCAGAAGACTCAACTTCTTCTCCCAGTGATTCAGATTGGATCCAGCAACATTATACTGGGACACGTAGACTTGCCTTCATTCATGAGACAAGATACCGTATAGAAAGAAGAATTTTTATGTTGTAACCATAGAGTACTTAAAACCGGTGTAATGGAGACTAGAAACCACTTCTTTGTATCTGTTTTTTTTCCTTTTTTAAAATTTTTCTTTTACTTTATTTCCTGCAGTTTTAGTTTTCTCTTTGATTTCTTCCTTTTTCTTTGTTTTTTCTTCTCTTGTATCACTTTGTATTAGTTTTTGCCTTCCCTTTTAAAGGAAAATTGTTAATAAAAAGAAAGTTGGTAGCGATCAGGCCTTGGATACAGTACTTTGAAGGGCTAACTTGGTCCGCAATATGGAACTATGCTATTCCTCACCCCAATGGAAAATTACAAGGAAGTGTAAATAAATGGACAGGTCTGGATAGTGAGAAAGGACAGAGGGGAGATTGTTGATTCAGGGCATAGGGATTAAAAGAGGGCAGGACGAAAAGCAATGGGTGGAAATTAATCAAGGAGAGAAGCAACCTGGAACTAAGGAGAAACTTCTTAACAGTGTAACATCTTTACATCTTAAATCTTACATTACATAAGCTGGTTAGCTGACAAATCAATACCTTGACAATTTTTAAGAAGAGACTGGATAACCTTTTGTCTGAAATGATATAGGGTTTCGTGCCTGAGCAGGGGATTGGACTAGATGACCTCCAAGATCCCTTCCAATTCTGTTCCAATGACTTCTCATGCGTTCAATAACTTCCCTTCTCAGTTATATTAAAAATTACACTTCTGTGGTAACTTTCTAAGTTTGCATTGAACAGGCGTTAGCAGAACGGCATGACTTTCCATCTGCAGGGAGCCTCTGTTCTTCTTTAACATTTAATTCTGATTTTGAAGCTTCATTTCAGCAGTGTAGCCCGTGACCTATTTGGAAGTTCTCTCAGGAGCATCAAGCTCTGATTATCCTCCTCCTCATCATCATCATACAACATAAATTTATTCAATCAATGACTGAAACAAGAAGAATTGGGTGCAGGCAAATAGCCTTACAATCAGACAGCGTAAAATAAACTGATTTAACACTGAATGTAAAATTCAAATGACATGACATATAATGTAATCCATCCTGACATAATATTTATTCTTTGTCGCACCAGGTCTAATTTTGTAGTAATTTGTTTGTGCTCTTTAATAGCCGTGTCACAAAATTTAGCTGTGTTATATGAGATGTTTTTTGGTTTATTGCCTGATAGGAGGAAAACAAGATAAAACTTATCTGATCATCCTGGCAAACACAACCTAATCACTATACAAGACTCTCTACATGGAGCTGCATTTGAAGATGACTTGGAAGCTTCAACTGATAAAAAATGTAAAAGCCAGGAAAAATGAGTTGTTGTTGTTAGTTGCGAAGTTGAGTCTGACCCATCCCGACCCCATGGACAATGTTCCTCCAGGGCTTCCTGTACTCTGCCATCTTCTGGAGTCCCTTTAAGCTCACACCTACTGCTTCAGTGACTCCATCCAGCCACCTCTGTCGTCCCCTTCTTCTCTTGCCCTCCATCTTTCCCAGCATCAGGCTCTTCTCCAGTGAGTCCTTCCTTCTCATTAGGTGACCAAAGTACTTGAGTTTCAACTTCAGGATCTGGCTGTCTAAAGAGCAGTCAGGGTTGATCTCCTTTAGGACTGACTGGTTTGATCGCCTTGCAGTCCCCAGGGGCTTGCAGGAGTCTTCTCCAGCACCAGAGTTCAAAGGCCTCCATTCTTTGGTGCTCAGCCTTTCTTATGGTCCAGCTTTCACAGCCATACATTCTGGGCCCAGCTCAAAATGTTGGCTGTTACTTATTAAGCTCAATCTGATGTAGAACTGGAATATATATCAGGCATTTTACATTTATTAAATAAATTATAGCATGCAGACAGAATAACAGATTTGGAAAGGACCTTGGTCTTCTAGTCTAACCCTTTGCTAGAGCCTACTCATTTCTGTAACAACAAACCTATATAATCAGCAAAACTCAAAGTCAAAATTTTATTTCTTTTTTTCCACGTCAAGCACAAAACCCAGAAGTGGTTTCCAAGCAGAAACCAAGTTAAGCTAAGGTTAATTTATCTCCATTACTTACTCCCAGCTGCAGGTACCCCATATAGTGGTAGCTATCAAACTCTGAGCTTTTCAGACTTAATTTGGAAATCTAAACCAGAATACCAGCAGATTCATAGCACCTAATCAGCAGCTGCATTGCAGCTTCATAGCCTTGTTTCCAAATGCAAAATCTTCTCCTAAAAATCTTCTCTGGAGTTTAGGACTCCTCTGGACACTTTCAAACTAAGTGATTATCAATATTTCAAGGCCCTTTAATTCTTCAAAGGTATTATGACTCAGATGGGAAAACCAAAGCCCGCTCAGAAGATTTTTGGAAGAGATATATTAGCCTTGTGCAAACGTTTTTCGTTATTGATTAAACCAATTTATACGACCACCCATCTTAGTCGGTGAAACTCTGGGCAGATTAAAAACACAATAAACTCATAGAATCCATTAAAAAGCAAAACCTAGAGGAGATTCCCTTAAACATTTCTCTAAGACCATAAACAAACATGTGCATGTCAGGCTCCGCCAACCTCCTGGCCTAGGGGAAAAGCCAGGTCTTCAAAGCCTTGTCTTTGTTGTGGTTCAGTTGCTAAGTCATGTCCATCTCTTTGAGACCCATGGACCACAGCACACCAGCCCTCCCCCTGCCCCCCATCCTCCACTTTGTCCCGGAGTTTTCCCCAAACCAAATTCATTGGGTTAATGACACTATCTAACCATCTCATCTTCTGCCGTCCCTTTCCCCTTTGACCTTCCATCTTTCCCAACATCAAGGTCTTTTCCAAGAAGTCCTCTCTTCTCATTAGGTGGCCAAAGTATTTGAACTTCAGCTTCAGCATCTGTCCTTCCAAAGAAGAGTCAGAGTTGATTTACTTTAAGATTGACTGATTGGATCTCCTTGCAGTCCAAGGGACTCTCAAAAGTCTGCTCCAATAGCGCAAAGCCTTCTGGAAGGGCTTAATTGTTAACCACCATCGGACAGTTTAGAAAACTAATTCTGGCCATGGATTAAGAGACCGTCCTTTTAAAAAAAAAGTCTTCTCCACCCCAGTTCAAACTGAATTATGTTATCAAGGGTATCTTTCTTCATGTACTCTTCACAGGAAGAGTGAAGAAAGATTTATATGTTCAGATTCAAAATCACATAAACTATTATTTAAAGCAGCGGTTCTCAACCTTTTTCAGGCTGAGACCCCACCTGCGCCGCGCATGCGCGGCGCGATCCCGACCTGCACCATGCATGCGTGGCGCGACGGCCTGCATTGCGCATGCGTGGCATGATGGCCCGAACCGCGCATGTGCGGTGCGCGCGCGATGGCCCGAACCGTGCATGTGCGGCACGACGGGCCAAACTGTGCATGCATGATGCGACGGGCCGAACCGCGCATGCACGGCACGCGCGCGACGGCCCGTACCACGCATGCACGGCGCAATGGCCCAAACCACGCATGTGCGGCGCGGCGGGCCAAATTGCGCATGCGCAGCGCATGCGCAACGGCCGAGGGAAATGGGGGAAAAAATGGTGGACTGCGGTGTTTGGCAACCCCCGTGAAACGGTTGTTCGACCCCAAATGGGGTCGCGACCCACAGGTTGAGAACCGCTGATTTAAAGAAACAGTATTTATCTGAAGAGGTAGATAAGTCTGGTGAAGTATTTAGACTATTAATGTACCATCATCTGAGAGCAAGACAATGGGTGGAAGGTCATCAAACGGAGTTCCTACCTGGAACCAAGGAGAAATGAGAACAATTAACCAATGGAGCAGCTTGTCCCCCAGAGTTGTGGGTGCTCCATCACTGGACATTTTCAAGAAAAGTTTGGACAATCATTTGTTCGTAATAATATAAGGAGGGTTAGATTAGCAGGGTTAGATTAGAAGATCTCCAAGGTCCCTTCCTGCCCATGATTCTAAAACTTTGTTCTTGTTTCCCTTTTCTACTTTTTTTTTTTAAAAAATGACAACTTTCAACTAAACAAGGATGGATGGGATGGCTTCCTAAATAAACTGTTGGGATTAAAGGACATTGTGGTCCAAGATTCATTCCAACTGTGAACTATTTTCCATAAAATAGGACATAAGGTCACCCTTGTTCACCCCTGAGATGCGTTGCCTCTGTGCTTTACACAACTTCCACCCTAGACTTCCAGATTCTGCAAGTCCTAAAGATGGCCCTTCTTGATGCCATGATGAAACTGCAATGAACTTTGAAGGTTTGGTAAATGTTATGCTTGCTAAAAGTGGAATGCTTTGTTCTGTTACCATGATGGGTGCATGTTTTAACCAATCTGCTGAAGAAATAAATTTGACCGAAGATGAAAATATTCCCCCCCCCGGGGAGCTGACAGGAACAAAATGTTCTAGATTGCAAAGTTTCTGATAGGCCTCCCAATTCAATCCCCTCCCTCTTCTCTGTGTGAAGAAGGATCAACAAAACACATCAATTAATAGTCATAATACAGAACTGCTGTTTCTTCCTGTCCTTTTTTTAAAAATTAGACATCATAAAGAAAGGGAAGAAGAAACCAGCACAAGTCAAAGACAAGTAAGAGAGAGAGAGAGAGAGAGAGAGAGAGAGGGAGAGGGAGAGGGAGAGGGAGAGGGAGAGGGAGAGGGAGAGGGAGAGGGAGGGAGAGGGAGAGGGAGAGGGAGGGAGAGAGGGAGAGGGAGAGGGAGAGGGAGAGGGAGAGGGAGAGGGAGAGGGAGAGAGAGAGAGGGAGAGGGAGAGGGAGGGAGAGGGAGAGGGAGAGGGAGAGGGAGAGGGAGAGGGAGAGGGAGAGGGGGAGGGAGAGGGAGAGGGGGAGGGGGGAGGGAGAGGGAGAGGGAGAGGGAGAGGGAGAGAGAGAGAGGGAGAGGGAGAGGGAGGGAGAGGGAGAGGGAGAGGGAGAGGGAGAGGGAGAGGGAGAGGGAGAGGGAGGGAGAGGGAGAGGGAGAGGGGGAGGGGGGAGGGAGAGGGAGAGAGAGAGAGAGAGAAAGAGAGAGAAATGTGGAAACAAAGGATCTAAAAGTACTATTTCTTCCTGCTTTCAAAATGAACAAGCTGGATTGCCTCCGTGATACAAATCAGATGGTGCCCTTCGAGGATTAAATGGCATGACATGAGTTCCAGAGGAAGAACGTCTCTGAAACTGTTGAAGCCTTGAATGTCTTTAATTTGAAAGCCATTATGGCTTGGGTAATACAATTGCCACCAAGGAAATACCATTTTGCTATTGAAGAGAAAATCTGAAATTGAAATGAGCATGCTGGAGAACAAACACTAGCTTTTGCATTGAATTGATTAAAATGTTTCAAGAGGTTTGCACCAGTTTTGGTCGCCATGATATAAAAGAGATGTTGAGACTCTGAAAAGAGTGCAGAGAAGAGCAACATTAGAGGGCAGGAGGCTAAAACATATGAAGAACGGTTGAGGGAGCTAAATATGTCTAGTCTAACAAAGAGAAGAACTAGGGTGACACAATAGCAGTCTTCCAGTACATGAGGGACCATCACAGAAGGGCTCTCCTTCTGTGGGAGAGGGGGTTGACCTATTCTCCAAATCACCTGAGGGCAGGACAAGAAATAATGGGTGGACACTTATCCAGGAGAGAGGCTACCTAGAACTAAGGAGAAGTTTCCTAAGAGTGAGGACAATCAATCAGTGGAAAGACTTGCCTTCAGAAGTTGTGGATGCTCCATTACTGGAGGTTGTTTTTTTTTTTTAGAAAAGATTGGACAGCAATTTGTCTGAAATGGTTTTGGGTCTCTTGCTCCAGCAGGAGATTGGACTAGAAGACCTCCAAGGTCCCTTCCAACTCTGTTATTCTGTAATTCTGTAGGACAGGGGTCTTCAAACTCGGCCCTTTTATGACTCATGGACTTCAACTCCCAGAATTCCTCAGCCAGTCGTGCTGGCTCAGGAATTCTGGGAGTTGAAGTCCATGAGTCATAAAAAGGCCATGTTTGAAGACCCCTGCTGTAGGAGATTGGTTGGGAGGTAGCAAGAACTAGGACAGGAAAGCATACTGAGATACATGTTCAGCCTCCTCTCTTGTCCACTGTTTTGGTAGTACCTACTTTGGAGTGAGCTACTATAATCCATTATTCATGCTCTTTATGGTCGCATTCAGAATAAGAAAAACAAGAATTAGGGCTGACATGTATAAGAAGATGAATTAAGATGGGATCATCTGAAAAAGTGAGAGGCAAAGACTTGTGGGAATCAAGGCTCATCATTTTGAAATATTCCAGGGAATCACTATGAGAGGAAGGGCACTAGATTTCGCTTGCAGGAGTTTTAACTCAGAACAGGGACATCATCCTGCGTGTAACAATGTGGATGAGGTGGAAGATACTCTCGTTGGGTTTTCAAAAGAGGTATTAGGTCGTTCTCTAGTCGAGGATAATTTAGGACAGTTCTTTCTTAGCATGACGGAGACAGAAACCAACAAGCCGAAAGGTGTTACAAAAAGTGACAGACATCGGAGGCTACAGTTCAAAGGAGAAATTGAAGGACGGAGAAATTTGCTAACTCGTCCTTTAGCTTGCAGCCCCAAAATAGCAGCAGAGCCATGTTGCGGTGAGATGAACATTCACTCTATAGCAGAGGTGGGCAACTATGGCAACTTTTAAAAAAATGCATGATAAACCCATAATCATTTTAGCTAAACTAGAGCAAACGCAACAGGGAGGAAACCTGGACAGTTATATAATTGGCTGCAAATCACAAATCTGTATCTCTGGCTCAGTCCAGACAGCAGCAAATAACCTCTGTGGGCAGCCAATTTAAGGCATTCAGTTTAGCCGATAGAGGTGAAGTCAATTCTCTCTCTGAAATCAAAAGCCACTAAAAATAGATTGCTGCAGATTGTGGAGCTCTTGGTCAATATTCTGCCATCCTTCTTCTTCTTCTTGCTCTTTCTGTTCAAGAATTGCTTTAAATACTGAAGCATGGTATTAGAGGCAAAGTACTCTAATGCAGAACCATCACTTGTACGTCATCGTACAAGTAACAAAGTTTATTCACAATGTTTGTGTTTTGATAAATGCTGTTTTAACTGCTTCTGACAGCTTTGCCCAAGGATCTTTGCCTACAGATTCATGCATTCATGTATCTTCATGTCTGAAAAAAAAACTTCCTCGGCTTTCTAACTTGTGGCTCTAGAGAGTTTTAACTCTCAAAAGACAGATCCTTCACTGGAACCTTTAGAAAATATAAGGACTTTTTTTTTTTTTGTCTCCTGGAAGACAAAGAAACTCATCTTAAATCCTTTAATCTTTGCCAGACCATTTCATAGGAAATCACGAGCTACAATGAAATGGGTTGAATATAGTTATTCAAATGGTTATGGATCCTCCTCTTGAGATCAGTAGCCATGATGCATGAAACTGATTCCTCTTCCATTTGGAATAAAGACAGTATATTTTTGACAGAGCAATTGAGGTTATACCAGGGGTCCTCAACCTTGGCAACTTTAAGACTTGTGGACTTCAATTCCCAGAATTCCTCAGCCAGCTTTGCTGGCTGAGGAATTCTGGGAGTTGAAGTCCACAAGTCTTAAAGTTGCCAAGGTTGAGAACCCCTGGGTTATACGCTTCTAACCTGGAATGGGACCACTCGCTGTGGGAAAACTTGCTGTGGCCAATGGGACAGCTCACCATGGGGCAATTCAACTATTCAATGTAATGATTTAAAATAATTTAAATTTTATTTTATTTTTTGCTACTTACATTTCATTTTGTCCCTCCTGTAGTGTCCTCTCTTTAATTATTTTATTCCACTATTTCTTCATTATTAGTGTAACTCTTGTCCCATGGTGAGTTGGCCATAGCAAGTGGTTTGTGATGAGTGGGCCACTGGAAGTTGTCCTAGACCCCTCCTAAACTGGGTTAACAAAACCTAACTCCTGTATTCATATGATGCTCAAGCAAATATATTTTTATGAGTTATGCGATCCTAATCCTAATATCACAAAAAAAGATGTTGAGAGTTTAGAAAAAATTCAGAGAAGAACAATTAAGATGATCAAAAGCCTGGAGACTAAAACATACAAAGAACGGCTACAGACTTTGGATTTGGCTAGTCCAAAGAAAAGAAGAAATAGGGGAGACATGATAGCAGTGCTCCAGTATCTGAGGAGCTGCCACAAGGCAGAAGGGGCCAGGTTGTTCACCAGAGCACCAGAGGGCAGGAGAAGAAATAATGGTTGGAAGCTGATCAAAGAGAGAAGCAACCTGGAATTGAGGATAAACTTCCTGACAGTGAGGACAATAAACCAAGGGAACAGCTTGCCTTCAGGAATTGTGGATGCTCCATCACTGGAGATTTTTAAGAGGAGACTAGACAGTCACTTATCTGAAATGGTATAGGTTCTCCTACTTGAGTGGGGGGCTGGACTAGAAGATCTCCAACTTCCCTTCCAATTCTACTCTACTCTACTCTACTCTACTCTACTCTACTCTACTCTACTCTACTCTACTCTACTCTACTCTACTCTACTCTACTCTATTCTATTCTATTCAGGATTGGGTTTAGACCACTGGGAATTATTGTTGTTTTAACCATTCAAGTCATGTCCAACTGTTGGCAACTTGCTAGGCAAGTGCTATCCATGCTACCCTGTGAAGAACAGCTTCTTTCAATTGTTGGATGTTCATCTTTGAATCAGCTTTGATGGTATCAAGCCAGCGAGTTATCAAGCCTGTCCTTTTTCTTGATCCACTAACTATTCCTAGTATCATTGACTTCTCCAGTGAATTTGCACGTAAATCAGATGTAGTCTTATGATTTTAGCTTTTACTGATGTGTCTGGTTTTAGATGATTTAACACCTCTCTATTAGTTACACCGGCTGTCCATGGTATATGCAATAATTTACCCCAGCATCCTAGTTCAAAGGTGTCAATTCTTCCATCAGCTATTCTTAGTGTCCAACGCTCACCCCCATATGAACCAGTTGCCAAGCATCTGAATGTTGATCACATGATCATGGGGATGCTACAAAGGTTGTAACTGTGAAAAATAGTCATACCTCACTTTTTTCAGTGTCTTTGTAACTTTGAATGGTCACGAAATGACCTGTTGTAAGTTGAGAACTATCTGTATTCTTCTAGGATTGGCTGAAGATTCTGAGAACTGGGAAATGCTTCTTCATCCATAGCAGATGTTTTTAAGCCTTTGGCCCTCTGGTGAGGATGGATAGTGTCTGAGATGTGGTGGAGGCCCATCCACAATAGATCATGTGAAAGTCCAAAGCAGAGGTCCCCAGTCTTTGTGAACTGGTAGGCCTGTTGGAATTGTGAGAGCCCTTTAAGTGTACAGTCTCAAAATGGTTGGCTGCCCCTGGCTAATAATAGAACATCCATAAACTAGAAAGAACTTCTGCTCTATTATTGCCTTATCCTTGTTACTCTCAACTCTATTTTCCAACAAAGAACTTTATTGAAACATTCTGTCTTTTTTTTATTATAGACATGGAAAATGTGTGGCCTTTTTTTAACTAAAAATGTGTGAAAAGTTCTGTTGCAGAAACAGAGTATACTAGAGGCCAATGCCTTGCTTTGCACTATGCCAGATTTCGATTTTGAAAAAATAATGAATTCAGAAAAAATATTCTCCAGCACTGGAGATAAATAATCCACCAAGGGGTTTAGACTGTGTTCCTGCCCAATCAGATCAAGTCAGGCAAAGTTGCCATGCCCGTCCTGGATCATAGAGATCCCAGTCTTGACTTGATCTTGCCCAGGACAGACGTGTAAGTTTGGCTCTTAGGCATGTATAGTCTCCATTGGTGGATTTCCCATCTTTCCATTCTTACAGTTTTTCTGATCAGCGCTGTACAGCGCTGGGCTCGGATTATTGCTTCTTTCCAACCCCTTCTTAGCTACAAAGTCAGGCTCAGTAAAGCCTTTCTTTGTATTTCTTGCCTTTCTCTTTCCTTTTCTACCTCTTTAGCTTCTTTGCTCCTGGATCTCTACTGAGATTAGTGTTTGTTCACAATCCTCTGGGGAGCCTTCCCTCACCCCTTAGAGCAGCGGTTCTCAAACTGTGGGTCGCGACCCCATTTGGGGTCGAACGACCGTATCGCGGGGGTCGCCGGACACCGCGGTCCGCCACTTTTTTATTTTTTTTATTTTTTTTATTTTTATTTGTTTATTTTTTTTGTCGTGCGCGCGCTGCGCATGTGCGGTTCGGGCCATCGTGCGCGCGCTGCGCATGCACGGATCAGGCCGTCACGGTCTGCCATTTTGTTTTGTTTTGTAGATTTTTTTATTTTTTTTATTTTGTTTTCGTCACGCGCGCGCCGCGCATGCGCGGATAGGCCCGTCGCGGTCCGCCATTTTGTTTTTTTTTTTTTAAAAAAAAATTTCGGGCCGATCCGCGCATTCGCGGCGCACGCGCGATGAAAAAAATTTTTTTTTAAATCCAAAAAAATTAAAAAAAAATATGTCAGACCGTGACAGGCCGATCCGCGCATGCGCGGCGCGCGCGCGCGATGGCCTGAACTGCGCATGTGTGGCACGCGATGAAAAAAACAAAAAAAAATTAAAAAAAATTAAAAAAAACCAAAATGGCGGACCGCGATGGGCCGATCCGCGCATGTGCGGCATGCGCGTGACGGCCCGAACCACGCATGCGCGGCACGCGCGCAATAAAAAAAATTTAAAAAAAAACAAACCAAAATGGTGGACCGCGACGGGCCGATCCGCACATGCGCGGCGTGCGCACGACAAAAAAATAAAAAATTAAAAAAAAATAAAAAAACAAAATGGCGGACTGCGGGTCGGGGTCGCGGCGCGCATGGGCGGCGCAAGTGGGATCTCAACCTGAAAATGGTTGAGAACCACTGCCTTAGAGGCATCAATAGTTTGTTTTTTCATTGTTTGGTTGCCTTCCCTTGCCAGAGCCTGCGGCTGCAACTCTAGTGCCTAATCGCACGCGCGGACCTATAAGGGGGTGGTTAAGATCAGCGCACGTTAGGAAGGCTTCCCTGCACCTCTTCATTATTGTTGCTGGGGCTGCGGCTGCAGCTCCGGACTCCTTGCGGGCCGAAGTCTCCATCTTTGATGACTGGGGATTTGCGGCTGCATCCCCAGCGTCCGATTGTACGCACAGGCCCAAAAGTGGCCATTTGGACTCAGCGTGAGTCAGGGAAGCTTCCCTGTAGCTTTCGGCCGTTGTTCTTGCTGCTGGGGCCACAATCACAGCTCTGGAAGTCGGGTGGCTCGAATTCCTCTCCTTGGCTGCCGGGGGCTTGCGGCTGCAACTCCGGTCGCTGGACAAATGCGCACCTTCAGCTGACTGGATTTCTTTGAAATCAGCTGGCTGGCAGCCCCTTGAAGAGGCAAAACGTTATGGACTGCTCAGACGAGCTCTGTTTCTCTCCGAGAGCGACGATCGCCTCCCAGAAGGGTGTTGTCTTACCTGAATGCCTTTTCTCAGCACGGAGATGGATAATCCACTCCCGCCCTTGCAGGTTACTTAGGCCTAAGGCTAGAATTATGAGCCAACACGTCTTGTGGTCAGTCAATGGCTACGCTTGCGTCAAGACTGGGATCTCTATGGTCCAGGACAGGCATGACAACTTTGGCTGACTTGATCTGATTGGGCAGGAACACAGTCTAAACCCATTGGTGGATTATCCATCTCCGTGCTGAGAAAAGGCGTTCAGGTAAGACAACGCCCCATATCACTAAGCATGGAGATTGATAGACTCCAAGGAACACCAGCACTTACAACCACCATGATGGAGTCCAAGGTCATCGTCATTATCATCATCATCATCAGAGTTGGAAGGGACCTTGGAGGTCTTCTTGTCCAGCCCTGCTATAGGAGACCCTATATCACTTGAAAACTCCTAGCAAAGCTAGAATGAATGGTGGACCTCTTAATCAAGATCCCCTTCTTGATGAAATGAATAGATATTGACTTGCAGTTCACGTCAAAATTACATAAATATATTTTCCACATGTTAACAATTAATTTGCTCTCAAGACTTACTGGGTCTCTAGAGAGATCAGGACTTATTGGAAGTTTCACAAATGTATGAATATTGGGAGATAATATTTCATCAATTCCAAGTGAATGAAAAAGCCTTCATACACCATGAGAAAGGCTTGGCTTGTGGACTTCAAAACTATCTAGATTAACAGTTTAATTAGACAGAATAGACCAAAACATTTATTTAGAAGCCAATCCCACGAATCATAGTGATCACTTCTAAATTTACAGTAATAGATCCGTGGCATTTGGGGCTAGCGATATTACTGATTAAACTAACAGTCATTTTCACTCCTGCTGGATTAGAATTAGCAGAACGAAAGTGATGTCAGTGTTTATCTCTCCCAGATGTACCTACTTGCACATCCATACCACATTTCCCTTCCTAGTAAGCATAGTTACATAAGGGCAAAAAAAAAAAAAGGATAAGCAAGAATTGGAAGTAAAAGATAAAAGAAAAGAGGAATCTAAGTGATATCTTTCATGATGCATCTCCATAGCTTTCCAATCTTTCATCACATCCATTTTCTGCTTCATACGTTGCCCTTTTCCCTTAAACTTCTCGCCACCTTTTAATTTTTAAAGATTTCATCAAATGCATTCAACCACAACTTTCTCAGCCTTCCCCCTCTAAGCTTCTCACTTTTCATTCATATATGTGCTTTGCAATTCAGTCCTGCTTTAGGTTGAATTTGGAAGAGAATTTTAAACTAGGTCTTTTAAATCTTTTAGGCCTGGAGGTATGGCTAGAAAGGCTCAATTATAACTCTTTCCTGAAGGGCCAGCAGAGTAATTCCCCCCCCCTTTTTTTGTAAAAAATTCTTTTATTGAGACAATCAACATCAAACATAAGATCATATTAAAAAGCAATCATCATATAACCTGCAATACAACACTATGGATTAGTCTTTGTGAGCGTCTGGTTTAGTAAACATTCCTCTTATATATGTTCTAACTACTGTTTCTAGTCTATCACATATTATTCATTCGGGCTTCAGAGGTAAATTCGTCTCAGTAGTAGTGCAATCTTTTATGATCCCTAGCAAAAGATCCTGAGGTAGAAATTTTTTAATGCTGAATTTTTTGATGTCTTGCAGAACTGGCTATGAAGGAGAGCAGGAGACACTTCCAATGATAGACTTCCACTTTCTTTTCGATTCTCAACAGGAAATGTAAATAATTAAGACTTTTTAAAGAAGCATTGCAGGAGAAACTTCCTGACAGTGAGAACAATTAACCAGTGGAACAACCTGCCTCCAGAAGCGGTGAATGCTCCAACACTGGAAGTTTTAAAGAAGAAACTGGGCAGCCATTTGTCTGAAATGGTATAGGATTTCTTACCTGAGCAGGGGGTTGGACTCGATGACCTCCAAGGTTGTTGTTGTTGTTGTTGTTGTTGTTGTTATATGACACCAGAGATATTGTCTAAGATATATACAGATACTTCTAAGGACGGTTTGGAAATGTGGAAAACATGAAGGGATATTTTATCATTCATGTGGAATGATAAAATATCATTGGGACTTGTGAAAAAAGGGAAAAAAAGATATTGGATACAAATACATATGGCAATTGCTGCTCATTTCTTTAGATATCTTTCTTTTTTTCTTTTTGTTATTTTTTCTTTTTTTTTCTTTTACCATTTCATAATCTTTCTATTTATATAGAATAGAGCTGGAAGGGACCTTGGAGGTCTTCTAGTCCAGCCTCCCACTTAAGCAGAGGAATCTACACCATCTCAGACAGGTGATTGTCTAGTCTTTTCTTAAAGATCTCCAACGATGGAGCACCCACGATTTCTGGGGGTAAGCTGTTCCACTGGTTGATTGTCCTCACTGTCAGGAAGTTTCTCCTTAAATCCAGGTTGCTTCTCTCCTTGATCAGTTTCCAGCCATTGTTTCTCGTCCTTCCCTCTGGTGCTTTGGAGAATAATTTGATACCCTCTGCCTTGTGGTAGCCCCATAGATACTGGACCACTGCTATCATGTCTCCCCTATTTCTTCTTTTCTTTAGATTAGCCAAACCCAAGTCCCGCAGCTGTTCTTTGTATATTTTGGTCTCCAGGCCTTTGATCATCCTAGTTGCTCTTCTCTGAATTTTTTCCAAACTCTAAAAAAATTTTTTTGTCATATGGTGACCAAAATTGGCTGCAGTATTCCAGGTGTGGTCTTACTAGGGCTTTGTAAAGCGGTACTAGTAGTTCTTCTAAATTTTGGTAGCTTTTAAAATCTTATTTTAATAAAAAATTATGCATCCAAAAAGTTTGAGCTGAGAATCCACAATAAACTAACTGTGAAACTATTAAGTATTTTTTTTCATAAGAAAACATCAATAAGGATTACGCAGGTTAAATTATCTCTCTCCCTTTCCCTCCTACAAATTAAGTGCAAGCCAAGTGTACTTGATGATGTATGATTCAACCATCAAGCTTAAATATGTGGTCCAAACACAGCCTCTGAGTTGGCAAAAACTCCAGGTTTTGGACCCCAATCTATTCAACACTAACCTTCCCCCACACCCAGGCTTCACTAAGCCCACCCCCCTCCATCGGGTCTATGACAACTCACCATGGCCAACTCACCGCAGCCAACTTGCTGTGGCCAACTCGCTGTGGGATCACTCACCATGGCCAGCTCGCTACATTCAACTCACCACGGCCAAGTGGACAATTTGCTGTGGCACAACTTGCCAACTTGTGAACAAGGGTTTTCAAAAATAGACTGAACAACTATTTGACCGGGATGGTATAAGGCAGGGGTAGGCAACCTTGGCTCTTTTATGACTCATGGACTTCGACTCCCAGAATTCCTGAGCCAGCACGGCTCAGCTTGGAAACCTCTCCCTTTCCCCTCATTATGGCTGGCTCAGGAATTCTGGAAGTTGAAGTCCACGAGTCATAAAAGAGCCAAGGTTGCCTACCCCTATCCTAGGATGAAGATTAAGAGCAGGGGTCTTCAAATTTGGCCCTTTTATGATTCATGGACTTCAACTCCCAGAATTCCTGAGCCAGGCACGCTGAGGGGAAAGGGAGAGGTTTCCAAGTTGAGCCGTGCTGGCTCAGGAACTCTGGGAGTTGAAGTCCACGAGTCATAAAAGAGCCAAGGTTGCCTTTCCCTGCTATAAGGTGTCCTGCCTTGAGATGTTGAACAGAAGATCTACAAGGTCCCTTCCTGCCCTATCATTCCATGTTCTATCTCCCTTCTTCTCCTCCAACCCCTGCCTACCATGGGGCACTCCCATACGCTGCTGGTGAGAGGTTGCAGCAGGCGCACAGTACTGTGAAAGAACGTTACTCTGTTTTCACAGCAGCACGCCGCCATGAATAAACTGTAAGTGTGACCAGGAAATGCCATCTGTCACAATTCTGTAGATGCATTTGTATGATTCCCACACATTTTCAGAGCTTACTAGAGTTCAAACAATTTATGCTAATTGGGTACAAGTGGATGGATGTGGAATTAAGCAAAAATCTTGAGCAATTTGGCAATTTTGTTTCTACATTGGAGAGCCAGTGGTGTTTATCTCGAGATGGCCAAATTGAGGAGGAACTATCTAGAGATAAAACACCTCACTCAACTGAATTCCTTTGCAGAGCAGCTGAGATTTCTCTGTGGAATGTCAAATCCTGTCCACTTACCAATTCTTTAATGCACTTCACATAGCTGCTGCTCCAACAAGAACACCAGATCCAATGTGGGATCACTGTTCCATGTTGGTCTCATGGTTATCATGGTGGCCATGAACTCCTGAGCTGCCTCAAACCTCATTCCTAGAGAACGCAGGTTGATGTCCACCAAAACCATGAATAGGATAGAATAGAATAGAATAGAATAGAATAGAATAGAATAGAATAGAATAGAATAGAATAGAATAGAACAGAACAGAACAGAACAGAACAGAACAGAATAGAATAGAATAGAATAGAGAATAGAATAGAACAGAACAGAACAGAATAGAATAGGAAATATAGAATAGAACAGAACAGAATAGAATAGAATAGAAAATAGAGAATAGAATAGAACAGAACAGAATAGAATAGAACAGAATAGAACAGAATAGAATAGAATAGAGAATAGAGAATAGGACAGAACAGAACAGAACAGAACAGAACAGAACAGAAGAGAAGAGAATAGAAGAGAATAGAATAGAATAGAATAGAATAGAACAGAACAGAATAGAACAGAACAGAACAGAATAGAATAGAATAGAGAATAGAATAGAACAGAACAGAATAGAATAGGAAATAGAGAATAGAACAGAACAGAATAGAATAGAATAGAAAATAGAGAATAGAATAGAACAGAACAGAATAGAATAGAACAGAATAGAACAGAATAGAATAGAATAGAGAATAGAGAATAGGACAGAAGAGAAGAGAAGAGAAGAGAAGAGAAGAGAAGAGAAGAGAAGAGAAGAGAAGAGAAGAGAAGAGAAGAGAAGAGAAGAGAAGAGAAGAGAATAGAAGAGAAGAGAATAGAATAGAAGAGAATAGAATAGAATAGGACAGAATAGAACAGAACAGAACAGAATAGAACAGAATAGAGCAGAGCAGAGCTGGAAGGAACCTTGGAGATCTTCTACTCCAGCCCCCTGCTCAAGCAGAAGAACCTATACACCATCTCAGGCAGGTGAATGTCTAGTCTCTTCTTTAAAATCTCCAGTGATGGGGCACCCACGATTTCTGGGAGTAAGCTGTTCCACTGGTTGATTGTCCTCACTGTCAGGAAGTTTCTCCTCAATTCCAGGTTGTTTCTCTCTTTGATCAGTTTCCAATCAATGTTTCTCATCCTTCCCTCTGGTGCTTTGGTGAATAACCTGCCCCCCTCTGCCTTGTGGCAGCCCCTCAGATATTGAAATACTGCTATCCAGTGCTTTTTTTCTTTAAAAAAAAAAAAGGTGCCGGAACTCACACATGTCATACAACCCGCCTTGCCTACCCTACAAGGTTCCATCCAAAAAAGGTGCCGGAACTCCGTTCTGGGCGTTCTATGACAAAAAAAGCCCTTTTGCTATCATCTCTCCCCTATTTCTTCTTTTATTTAGACTAGCCAAACCCAAGTCCTGTAACCATTCTTCATGTGTTTTAGTCTCCAGGCCCCTGATCATCTTAGTTACTCTTCTCTGAAGTCTGGAGATCTCCATTACCAACCCAAAGATAGGGTCAAGAGGTTTGGATAAGGAGGTTGAGATGCATCAGGGAGGATGGTAACAAAGCAACTGTCAGGTCTGCCGGGCTCAGCTTGACACCTCATAGGTGCCTGCAGCAAAGGCTAGAAGGGGGGAGGATAGATGGGCAATAAAACTGTGTGTGTACATGATGGGAAACAGGGAGGGGGGGAGGAATGACAGGTGATAAAGGCCAGAGATGCTCAGCATCAGTTTGCATTGGAATCCAAGGCTAGGCACCCTGAGAAGAATGTGGATTACCCCCAAATATCTGAGCATTATCAAAACACTTTGGTGAGTTCCAATTGGTTGAAGATGGACTGGTTATGGGGGAAGGGCTGGGATGATGAGAAACCTTTCTGTATCTTTTGAGCACAGGAAACCAAGAGCTAGCCTGACTCTACTGCAGCCAACATCTTTTTAGTGAAAGAAGCTTTCGCTTCAACCAAATGGAGTTGAGGGTCTCTCTTTCTTAAGGGATCAGATTGGGGCAGGTCTGACAGCAACAATCTCAGCTACCCCTAGAGCTCAACTTAATGAACAGGGAGTCACATCTGGTAAACTGTGGTGCAAAATGCCTGAAAACCATGAAATTCCCGAATAATGACTGTCACATCTCCACCCCTGCCTCAGTTGATCCCATACCCAAACACAGCTGGGCATAGCTCCAAAAGGGCACACGCCCCTTCTGGACCCTGCCAGATCTCAATATACATATCAGTTCATCCTTCTCATGAATGCTTAAATTACAAATGAGGGAGGCCTTATTACAGACCTATCTGGCATTTAGAAGCAGCAGCTGAAAACCAAGGCCTCTGAAGGTCTGTTAACTGGGTACAGGGACTGAGACCAGATCTGGAATACAAAAGATACTGGCCCTACGTTCCATGAGAACAGCTTGCTTCCTCTCCCACCATATCACCCTATGGCTGTCACTGTGATTAATACTTTGTCCAATTTAGAGCACACTTGGCCATTTGAAAGTACAGTTTGGCAGTTTCCAAAAATAAAACTTCTGAACCATAAACGTTTTGAGGCATTTTGGTATTTCAGAAAGCTCCAGAATATATCCTGCAGGTTAGCTCAGTTCCTCCTCAACGGAAGTTTTGTTATTGCTTATGCCTATTATAGCAGCCGTTTGGCAAATGGGCCTGCAGGAAGCTTTTCAATATTTCGAATGTTCTTCCAAAAGACATTTCAATATTTCAAATGTCCTTCCAAAAAAGATATTTGGAATAGACATTACAGTATTGCTGTGGGAGATGACCGGGCTGAGCCTGAGGGAAGGGTCAAGCACGTCATCAATCTTGAGTTCCTTTCCACCCACAAGAGTTCTAAGTCAAGCCCTCCTTGAATTCTGTTGACTCTTATCTACCACCAGTTCATCTTGACCATTAGTAGTTCAGATTCTCGTAGAGAAATAACATGGAATAAACTGGTACTTGTCTGAACAACCCTGGTTCCTGATTTCTTGTGCCTGACATTTCTTTTTGTTGTGTTTATTTACCCACTAGATAAAAGCACTGGTTTGATTCCTTTGTAGTGCTGTAGAATACCACAGGAAAAGGAACATGGGAGTTACTAAAGCATGAATTAAGCTGGTGTTAGAAAGCAACTTAAGGTGACCTCTCCTTGACTCTTGTTGATGTAAGAGGGAGGGAGGCAAAATATCCTAGCGGAATCTAGAAAATCTATTTCAGTAAAGTGGCATTCTGGTCAGCTTCGTGCAGTCTGTTTTTTGATGGGTCTCCCTCAAAGGGTTGGCAGATATTCAAGACGTTACTCGGTGGATGACCAATCCTTATCAGAAGACTGAAAAAAACTAGGACAACTGCCTTCAAGTAAGCATTTTAATCTGAACTGGAGAAGCCCCACAATTCCACTCCCTTAGATGCTGCTGGAGATGAGGAGCTAGGCAATCAGAAAAGGGAACGACAGCACAACAGAGGAAGAAATAAGAAGCCTTACCTCTTTCTGATGATACTTTATTGCTACCTTTAGCTTGGCCAAATCATGGCACTTCTGGGGATCTAACTCCTCACTCTGATCATCCCTGTGGTTCAAGATGATTTCCAGTTCTCGGGAGCTGCGAGCCTGGTCCAGGAGGTCTTTTGCAAACCGCTTGCACTGCTGGGAAAGCTCCTCGTATTCCGCCTTGAACTCGTTCTCCACCTTGCTGAGTTCCTTCAGCTCCCAACCCAGCCGAAAGGCTGTCAAGATCGGGTCCTCGCTAGATAAGGCGATGAGGGAAGGACTGGCCAAAGCTTTATAAATATTCAGCCTTGACCTGGAGTGCCTCAAGCTGTCCACTTCCGAACTGGAGATGCATTCCACACAGTTGCATCGGATCTGGTGTGGCCGTGGGATGGTGACCCGTCTTTGGACAAGCAGCTTTATGATCTCGTAGTTGTTGGTATGAGCAGCCAACATGATAGGGGTGATATCGGGGGTGAACTCCGAAAACTGGGTATCCATCATTAACGTGGGAACCTAGGTAAAATCAGTTCAGGTGGTTAAAGTCTTTCCTACACAAGTGCTCTAAAATCACAGCATGTCAACAGGAACATTAAAATGGCTCCTACAGTATCTGTTTCACGTCACCAATTTTACAATCAGTGTTGAAAAACACATCCTATAAGACCCCTATGAATCCCCGAGTGGAAAGTTGAATAAACATCCCAAAAGGTGAACAACTGTTGCCATACAGTTGCACAGAAAACTACATGGATGGTTTATTAAATCATCTAGAATCAAGTATGGATCTTTTGTCCTCAGCAGACTTAGTCTTCATTAGTGCATAGCTGACCTTGCCTGATCTCAAACAGCTAACCAGCATCAAACCTGGTTAGTCTTGGAATGGCAAACTATCAGAAAATCCCCAGGTTGCAGGCTGGATGGGAAAGTTAAAAATAAAAAAACATCCTTGAAAAAGAACAACTCACCCTTTCTATAGGAAAAGGAGAAGAGGCAGAGCCTGGGGATGGAGTCAAGAGAGGACTCAGCCTAAAATCCTTATGAATCCACACATACTCCAAATCCACCACCCACCTTGAGTTCTGTCAACTCAATTTAGTGCTGGCCGTTAGTTGACTAGATTCTTGTGTATAGGTATGAGCAATAAACTGGCTTAACTAGAACTTAACATGTGGTCCTGATTCCTTGAACACAATAGCTAAGATAACAACATTGATATGTATGTGGAATCACAAAGCAACACACAACTCCAAAGATATTTAGAACAGGGAATTTTGAGTGGTACCTGAAAGGAAGGGACTAATCTAGCTAGTACCATGACCCGCCTTATAGAGAACAAACTACTTTGGGGGGGGGTTCTATCTAGTCCAGGTTTGGTTCCAAGAAGTAGGAGAACACAAACTTTGACACCAACACTTCTCCCTTGGACAGCATAGACATAGAATAATAGAGTTGGAAGGGTCCTCGGAGGTCTTCTAGTCAAACCCCCTGGTTGAGCAAGAGACCCTATACCCTGTCAAATAAATGGTCCCATTTTCAAACCCTCCAGTGATGGAGCACCCATATCTTCTGAAGGCAAGCTATCCCATTGGTTGATTGTTCTCACTTGTAGGAAATTTCTCCTTAGCCCTAGGTTGCTTCTCTCCTTGGTTAGTTTCCATCCATTGTTTCTTGTCTTACCTTTTAATGCTTTAGTGTCTTGGAAAATAGTCTGACATCCACTTTAAGCTGAGTAAGTTTACAAGACTGGGCAGATGGTACATTATGCACCTGGTCAAATCCTCTCTACTTTAGCTGAATTTAAACTAAAATTGAATTTAAACTAACATTATTGATTTAAACTAAAAATTATTGATTCTGAATTTCCAGGTGTTCATCTAGGGCAGGAGTCTGCAACCTTGACAGTCTAATTAGACAGAATAGACCAAAATATTTATTTAGAAGCATAGCTGGCTGAGGAATTCTGGGAAATGAAGTCCACAAGTCTTAAAGTTGCAGACCCCTGATCTAGAGTGAGGTGTTCAAGCTGAATGCATATCTAATTCTTGTTTTGTTCCCAGTTAAGCCCAGGCTAGTCTACTAAGCATCTAAGTAGAATCCAAATGAGGAACCCTTTCCAAGATATTTTTCTAGGAAAAGTCATCCTCTTTGTTTTGTTTTGTTTTTCTCTTCCATCAGCTTCATCCAACTCCAAAGACATTCTGAAGACCTTGGTGAAATCCTACCGAACATTCAGTCACCCAGTTCTATCAACATGAATCTGATTCACTCAAAGTTAAAAAGCCCATGCTCCAAGCTTAGGAAATTATGAGACTTTTAGTGACCCGACAATTCAAAGTTCAGAGAGTGGGATGAAAAAGGGACAATGTGCGAATCCCAGGTTCCAAATGCGAATGTAGACATGGTGCCCAAAACCGTTGAATTTCTCATGACAGTCTGGCTTGATGTTCAGTCCCCATTCCACCCTTGGGATATATATACCACAATTGTTTTTCAGTCCTCACAACACTGTAACAGAGAGGACTTTGAAACTGAAAACAAAGCAGCAGAAACCATGGAGAAAAAGCAAATATCTATAGATTTCTTTGTGATGGTAAAATATCATGTCTGTACTTCGCCATTAGAGACACACTGAGCAGAATAAATCTGTTCCACTGTACTAACTACGTGAGAAGATCAGCATTTCACTCTGCAATGAGGGAGAGAGAGGGGAACCTTTACACAGATTTGAAGTTTACATTAACAACTTCTAAAATGCAGAACCTTTGTATCCTCATTACCTTTATATCCTTATTGTGTGAGAGCATTGCACCAGTAGATACATTTGGAATTTTGAGAGTATTATACACTATATGGCTCTTATACCATGCAGAAAAAAAGTCTAATCTAGTAGTGGTGAGACAAACCAATGAGGTTGATCATAATTACTTTCTATAATCCTTGATGATGATGACGAACAATGTGTCTTCAAGTCAACACTGACTCTTAGAGAGTGACTGGACTCTGCAGTTTTCTTTGCAAGATTTTGGAAGTGGTTTGCCATTGCCTTCTCCTAGGGGTTGAAGGGAAGTGACTGGCCCAAGGCCACTCAACTAGTTTTGTGCCTAAGGTTAGATTAGAATTCACAGTCTCCCAGTTTCTAGCCTGTGGTTTAACCACCACACCAAACTGGCTCTCTCACCTTGAGAGAGTTTTCCGATTGTTTTTATTTAAAAATAAATGTGGAGAAAGAAATCATCTTTATTCCCAAGAACGCAGGATTAAGCACTGCTCCTAGGTCAGTGATGGCAAACCTTTTAGAGACCGAGTGCCCAAACTGCAACCCAAAATCTACTTATGTATCATCGGGTGCTGGGTGGGCATGGCCCATTGGGTGGGGTGTGGCAATTGGGTGGGCATGGCCCATTGGGTGGGCATGGCTGCAGTGGTAATGGCAGACTGGGTGGGACTAAAAAGTTCAGTCAATCAATTGCAACTTTGCGAGATCTTTTTTTTTCCTGCAAGAAATTGAAATTGATTGATTACCGGTAAACCTTTTTTTTTTTTTGCACATGGTGGCAGAGGCCTGAAGCAAAAAGGTTTTATAAAACCCAGCTGAAGGCTTTGGACTGGGGTGACGGTGCATGTGCCCACAGAGAGGGCTCTGAGTGCCACTTGTGGCACGCGTGCCATAGGTTCGCCATCACGGTCCTAGGTAGTAAAGATGGCCCCTGGTATTCTATTTTAAAAAAATAATTTTTCAAACCCAGGAAAGAAATAATTTGGGCACCTCAGTATTAACAGGAACAGACTTTAATGCGAATTTCCTCTTTTAAATGTTACATTTTATTAATTTTATTTTATTTTTTATTTTATCATGTTTTTATTAAACATGATTAAAAGAACATCCTTAGGTATTCTTTCTATTATGTTAGTTTATCTTACCTATATCTTTAAAATATATATTTCTTTAATGTAATATTGTTTTTTCAAAAATAAATAAATAAGTGGAACCACTACTGTCTGTAAATCACTCCTAGAAGCATCCCATTTGAGGTATCTTTTGTTTGACCAGGGAAAGGTGGCTGTGGGTAATTTGATACCACAGCCCTTTTAAATATATTTGGGAAGGGGCATGCCAATTTAGCCTCAACCAAAATTTATTTTTGCTAAAAGAAAAAATGATGATTCTTTCTGTTTTAAGCATAAGAGAGGGAGAGAAAAAAAGCAAGCCATCAATAACCGTTCCCACATTTGAAAATGGAATTATTCGAGGCCTCCTGCTAAATGCAGCTCACCCATCATGTGAGTCTCTGTTGAGACTCTAGAAAGAGTACAGAGAAGAGCAACAAAGATGATTAGGGGACTGGAGGCTAAAGCATATAAGGAACGGTTGCTGGAATTGGGTACGTCTAGTTTAATGAAGAGAAGGACGAGGGGGGACATGATAGCAGTCTTCCAGTATCTCAGGGGCTGCCCCAAAGAAGAGGGAGTCAAGCTGTTCTCCATAGTCCCTGAGAGCAGGACAAGAAGCAACGGATGGAAACTAATCAAGGAGAGAAGCAATGTAGAAATAAGGAGAAATTTCCTGACACTTAGAACAATTAACCAGTGGAACGACCTGCCTCCAGAAGCGGTGAATGCTCCAACACTGGAAGTTTTTAAGAAAAAACTGGACGGCCATTTGTCTGAAATGGTGTAGGGTTTCCTGCCTGAGCAGGGGGTTGGACTAGATGACCTCCAAGGTCCCTTCCAACTTTATTGTTATTGTTATTGTTATCATCATCATCACACTATCAGAATATATAATTCTGCAATTAATTCACCTTTGGCAAAAGAGAGAGAAAGGGGAAACCAGCAATAAAAATGATTAAATATTTCTGGAAGTTAAATATTGCAGGTTTGAAAGTACATGATGGGAAGGGTGGGTTAAAAGAACGTCTAGCTTTGCCTGCTCTTTCCCCACCCACCCTTTCTCAATCTCAGGTTGAAGATGTTGTTCAGAAGGAATTGTTATTCAAACCCCCATTTTAAGGAAGGGAGACAGATGTGCAGCAGGATTTCTCAGCAAGAAGGAGCTGTAAATGGTGCTACAAGCTGCCAGCCCCACAGCGGTGTGCTATTAAATGATCAGCGCACCTCCCAGCTAAGGCTAATGTGCACCCCCCATGGTGGGTTATTAGTGAAATCTGCTGTTCAGAAGGCTGGATCTTTCAAGCACAGCATACCTTGCCAACAATTCTCTTTGGAAAGCAGAATATTCTGTTTGCTGCTGGCATGCACAACTTGAACTGTCGCTTGGGTGCCTGGCATGATCCTCCAGCCTTCTTCGTCAAATAAAAGGTAAAGGAGTCCCTGTAGATTTTATTCCACAGGTTGTTGTCGACTCTAGGGGGTGCTGCTCATCTGCGTTTCAAGGCCATTGAGCCAGCTGTATCCAAAGATATTTCCGCAGTCATGTGGCCAGCATGATGTCACGGAGCACCGTTACCTTCCCACTGAACTGGTACCTCTTTATCTACTTGCATTTGCATGCTTTCAAACTGCTGGGATGGCAGGAGCTGAGGTGAGGACGGGAACTCACCCCGTCACATGGTGCTTGGGTCTCGAACCTGCCAGCTTTCCAGCTGGACAAGCCCAGCATTTTAACCACTCAGCCACCACACTGCCTCCAAAAGTATGACTAATTCCAAGTGAACTTTGAGCCGGTTGCCTTTGGAGCACACAAGGTACTCCAAGCAAAAACATAGCCAAAAGATCACCAGGGATCTTTTGCAATCTGAAATAGATAAGGGGAAGTGTGGGATTCTTTCCGAGAAAGTTTAAATTCTGTGCACAGGTTGGTATAAGAATGACAAGAAAAGAGTGTCCAAAACTGTCCTACTCCCAGAAAGGGAGCCCCTAATATGGAACTGATGAATTAGTACCGGGATTTTTGGGAGGAAGCTACCTCAACTGAATGTATTTCTTGGTGCTCTCTGTACCTGGTTGTTTGCTAGCAGACCATTCATACCTATTTCATCATTTCACAACTAGGGAATATCGTTAGTATGATGAATTCCTCAAGGGACCATAACTTCATAGTTCAACCCTAAGCTGTATATATTCTCTTCCGTTGGAAAGTAATTCTTCCAAGCAAGATTCTTACAGATTCTTCTTTAATAAGATTTACTGAGATGAAAGAGAGAAAGTGGCAAGAATTTCAGCAAGAGAGTTACTTCCAGTTTGGAACCAGTAATATTACAGAATAGCAGAGTTGGAAAGGACCTTAGAGGTCTTCTAGCCTAGGGCTTTTCAACCTGTGGTACAGGTATCACCTGTGGTACATTGGCACCTGGCAGATGGTAAGCAACCATCCTAGAAAAGTGGTAGCAGGGGAGGGGAATGAGCTGAACCAGTGTCAGCACCGCACAAGCCTGAGCGAGAGATGGCTGGAGCTGCAGGGCTGTCAGGGCTCAGTGGAAGCGCCAGGATCAGCACCAGGCTCCAGCTGGAGCTCGGTGCTGATCCTGGTGCTTCTGCTGAGCCCTGAAGAAGCATCAATCAGCTGGAAAGCAGCACTGATCCTGACGCTTCTGCTGAGCCCAGAAGAAGTGCCAATCAGCTGGAATGTTGCAGCATCTCCAGGGTCTTGTGATTTACATTCAGATGCTTGGCCACTGATTCATATTTATGATGGTCGCAGTGTCCCAGGCTCATGTGAAGTGACCAAAAACTGCTGCAACCACCCAGCAGACAGGGGGGGAATAAAAACCAAACACCCCCCATCCCACCCCCATGGCCAATCCTCAACAGAAATGCTCACAACAATGAAAACCTCGGACAGGAGGAAAAGCGCCACCAGGTGGGCAGGCTGTGGCTTGGGGGGCACTTTTTTCAGTGCCATTGTAACTTCGAACAGTCACTAAGCAAACTGTTGTAAGTCGAGGACTACCTGTAGTTTATCACTTTTTTCCTTTTTTTTTTTTTTGGTCATCAAGTTTTTGACACCTTGCTAGGCGATTGGTAGTACTCGGATATTGCCATATCCTAAAAGTAGTACAATGGGTGAAAAGCTTGAAAAGCCCTGATCTAGTCCAACCCCCTGATAAAGCAGGAGAGCCTATATCATTTCAGAAAATGGCTCTCCAATCTCTTAAAAACCTCCAACAACTTCTGAAGGCAAATTGTTCCACTAATTCAGGGGTGCCAAACTCAATTTCATTGAGGACCACATCAGCATTGTGGTTGCCCTGGGGGAGGGCAGGTGGGTGTGGCCAGAGTGGGTGCAGCCTACTGGGTGGGTGTGGATGGAGTGGGTGTGGCCTACTGGGTGGGTGTGGCCAGTTCTACATCATTCGCGTCAAGGGTGCCTATGGGGGGCTTGGGCAGGAGTGGGACAGATCTGAGGGTTTCTGGCAGAAGGGGGTGGGACCAGGGCAAGTGCCAAGGAATGGTCCACTGGGGTAAGTGCCAAGATGGCCACCACAAAATTGTACATTGGCTCCTGGCTGGCCTGGGCCAGGGCCAAGGCAGGGGGGGCCATTGCCTCACTGTTTCCAGGATGGCTTCACGGGCCACATGAAACCACTTCGCGGGCTGCATCTGGCCCCCGGGCCTTGTGTTTGACATGTCTGCACTAATTAATGTTCTGTCAGGTAATTTCTTCTTATTTCTAGCTTGGTTCTCTCTTTGATTAATATCCAACCATTGCTTCTTGTCCTGCCTACAGGTGCTTTGGAGAAAAGGTTGTCCCCACAAATATTGGAATAATGCTATCATGTCACCCCTAGTCCTTCTTTTCATTAAACTGGATGTATCCAATTCCTGCAACCGTTCTTCATATGTTTCAGCCTCCAATCCCCTAATCATCTTTATTGCTCTTCTCTGCACTCTTTCTAGAGTCTCAACATCTTCTGTTATATTGCAATGATTGAAACTGGATGCAATATTCCAAGTGAAGTGTTCTTTTAACTGCTATCAGGTGACCTTCCAAGTGACTGTTTACAAAACTCTCTCCTGAAACTTAATCAGTCTGTGAACTAATCATTATAGTTATGGAACATGAGTGGGATTCTGGAAGTTGTATGGGAGACCCAATATCCCTACATAATGGCTATGTTCCCACAAAATGCTCTTCTAAGCTAAACTGAGTTTGTGGTTCAGTGTTTTGTAGGCACCTAGTTACGTTCTTAGCATGCTATGTGAACCAAGCCATCACTTTAAGACATTGTTTGATTTATTTGGGCATAGCAGAAGGGTTGTTTCATTAAGGCAGGTTTAGCTTTTTTGTGCTAAAGAGCAACTATCTTACTCCAGCATCCTGTTTCTCCATAGCCAATCAGATGCCTCTACAGTGCTCAAAAGCAGAAAACGGAAACATAGCTCTTCTATCATTGTTCTCCCACAGCTGGTGTTGAGCGATAAGCTATTCCCAACCCATAAACAGCATCGTGTGTTCAAGTTCTTTGCTCCGTGAATGTATCCCATCCTTTTTTAAGGCCATCCAAATTAGTTGCCATTGCCACAACTTGTGGTACTAAATTGCACAGGTTAATTACAGATTGTCCCAAGAATTAATTTTGTTTGCCTGTCCTAAATCTCCTGCCAAAACTCTTCATTGGGCAACCCGACAGCATGACATCACGAAGCACTTTGCCTTCCCATCAAAGTGGTACCTATTTATCTGCTTGCATTTGCATGCTTTTGAACCGATAGGTAGGCAGGAGCTGGGGCAAGGAATGGAAGCTCACCCTATGGCATGGAGCTCGGGTATCAAACCTGGGCTGTCAGCTCTCCAAGTGACAAACCCAGAATCTTAACCATTGAGGCACTACACTGTCCACTTTAAAGCATAGAGAAGATTATATTCTCATTTGGCACGAAAAGATAAGTACAGCCCTTAAGCTGTCAGAGCAGAGAGATACAGATGTTACATTATGGCATTTCCCCTTGTATGAAATTTCCCATGACTTCTACAGGTCACATATAGCCAGTGCTGGGATTCATATACCTGAAAAACTTATTCTCTGCATAGACACTGCCTTCGGAAGTCTGTTCTGGGCCTGTGCCTCTGAGGCCCAGAACAGACTTCTGGAAGTGGCATCCAAGCACTTCTGGTGAGCCATTCTGGGCCTGGGAGGCCTCCCCAAGGCCTCTGAGGCTGAGAACAGACTTCTCGGAAGTAGCATCCATGCACTTCCGGCAGTCCATTCTGGGCCTTGCGAAAAAGGGCTAGGACTTCAGCTGGTTCACCAAAGTCAACAAAAAATTAGCTACCGGTTCTACCAAACCAGTGTGGACCAGCTAAATCCTACCACTGAATATAGCCTGTCCTGTGTTGAAAGGGGAAGAATGAAATTGGCAATCCAGAACTCTGAAGAGAAAGGCCTAGATTTTTTTAAAAATAATAATGAAATAATTGCATAGCATTCCTTCACAATAGATTCACTATCTACTGCCCTGCTATATGGCTCACACATTTTAAATGTGTCAGGCTAAATGCGACAAGTACTACTGGTAGTGGTAACAGTGGTTGTTGTATTTACAGCATGTAGTTACAAATACTGGCACGCTAAAAAGTGTGCAGAGTAAAGCAACAAAGATGATAAGGGGTCTGGAGACTAAGATGTATCATGAACGGTTAAGGAAATTAACTATGTTCAGTTTAATGAAGAGAAGAACCAGGGGAGACATGATAGCTGACTCCCAGCACTTGAAGGGTTGTCATAGAGAAAAAAGAATTGAGCTATTCTCCAAAGCATCTGAGGGCAGGATAAGAAGCAATGGATAGAAGATTATTAAAGAAAAATCCAACCTAGAAGTAAGCAGAAAATTCCTATCAGCAAGAACAATTAAGCCGCCCTGCGTCTTCGGAGAAAAGCAAATTCCATGCTTGGCATGATTAGGAAGGGAATCGAAAATAAGTCAGCAAGTGTTATATTGCCTCTGTACAAATCGATGGTGAGACCACACTTGGAGTACTGTGTACAGTTCTGGTCACCGCACCTCAAGAAGGATATAATGGAACTGGAAAAGGTGCAAAAAAGGGCAACAAGAATGATCAAGGAAATGGAGCGCCTCCCTTATGAAACCAGATTGCAACGCCTTGGTCTCTTCAGCCTTGAAAGACGGCGTTTAAGGGGTGACTCGATCGAAGTGTATAAAATCATGCATGGGATAGAAAAGGTGGATAGAGAAAAATTCTTTTCTCTATCACACAATACCAGGACAAGGGGGCACTCCCTAAAGTTCATAGCTAAGAAAGTGAGGACAAATAAAGGGAAATATTTCTTCACCCAGAGGGTCATTGATTTATGGAATTCACTTCCAGAAGGGGTCGTGACAGCTGTCAGCCTTGACAGCTTCAAGGCAGGGCTAGATAGATTCATGGATGCAAAGTGTATCGGGGGTTATTAAAACGGATGTCCATGTGCCGCCTCCATGTTGGTTGAGGCAGGCAGGATTCCCTTGAGTACCATTTGTTGGGGGTCAAGGGAAAGGGAGGGTTTTGCCTTCTCTTTCTGCTCAAGATCCCCATGTACAATTGGTGGGCCACTGTGTGACACAGAATGCTGGACTCGATGGGCTTTGGCCTGATTCAGCATGGCTCTTCTTATGTTCTTATATAAATGTGAATATTAAATTAAATTAAACCAGTGGAACTGCTTGCCTCCAGAAGTTGTGGATGCTCCATCACTGGAGGTTTTCAAGAAGAGACTGGACAGCCATTTGTCCGGAATAGTGTAGGTCTCCTGCCTGAGCAGGGGGTTGGACTAGAAGACCTCCAAGATCACTTACAGCCCTATTATTCTATGTTCTTTGTTCTAGAAAACCATGTAAGTGTAACATTTGCACTATGCTATCGCTGCACGCAGGCTGTCAATTGGTGTGTGGCTTGCTGGCAGAGATAGTGCCAAGTTGTTGGCTGCTTCAGCCAGCTCAGAAATGGTCATAGCAAGAGCACTAGAACTTAATTGTATTAATATATTTCTTGGCAGTCTTGGCTCCTCGAAAGGCAGAGTTATCTGGGGATCTTGGAGCAATCTAATTTACAAGTTTGCTGGGATAACATTTGGCAGGCAAAAAGAAGACCTCCAGGCTCCCCTGTGGGAAATTCATTACTTTAAAAATAGAGCTGGATGGTGCAGAAAATGCTTCCAGCAGAAAAATACTCTCTGGGAGGAATAGGTGACTGCTTTGCCATTGAGCCGTAATGCTCTCTTAACAACACACAGGCTCACATTGCATGGTGTTATTGAGTCATAATTCACTAAGGCGGAGTGCATACAAAGAGCAAGGTCCAAACTAATCCTGATTTGACTACTGCAATGCACTCTACCTGGGGTGACCCTTACAAAGTGTACACGTGCATCAGGTGGGCCCCAACTATGGCAAGTATAGACGACCACCATTGAGGCCAAAATTTCTGTTGTTAAAGAAAACTTTTGTTACATGAATTTTGGCCCCCTTTCACAAGATTTGTCTTGCCATGGATGTTAAGTCAACCACTGCAGTTGTTAAATGAGCAACACAATGGTTAAGTGAATCTGGCTTCCCCCTTGACTTTGTCGCAAAAGTGACCCCAGGACACTGCAACAGTCATGAATATGAGTCAGTGGTCAAGCATCCCAATTTTGATCATGCATCATGGGGATGCTGCAAAGGACATAATTGTGAAAAACGGCCATAAGTCACTTTTTTGGGTGCGGTTGTAACTTTGAACGGTCACTGAATGAACTCTTGTAAGTTGAGGACTCCTGTATGCCCTAGGTAAATAAGCTGGACTGGTTAATTATAGGATTGCAGGACCCATTTAAGGCACTTTGCTTGAATCTTTAAATCCTAAATGGGTGGAGACATAATTGTCTCAGGGCTGAATCAGAATTTGGAATCCTGAGTTTAGAATATTGGCATCTAATGGAAGTCCTTGACTTACAACCATTCTGTCAACGCTGCTAACATCGGATGTTCTTGCTTTGACAACATATGGAGATGCAGCCATTTTCCTTCTTATGTTTTACTCTTAGAATTAGAGTTAGAATTAGATGATACTGGGGTGGGGAGGAATGTGCATGGGAGTTTAGTTAGACATAACAATATTGTAACTAGGGTGAGAACCAAGGGTTTTTGAAATAAGAGATGGTAAGAAATGGCGGGTTGAAGAACCGGAGGGAAAGCCTGCATTTCAGATTAATTGGAGAATGTGATTTATGACTGTTAATTGGAGGAGGGAATTTTGCTTTGATACTATGTGCTCAGGAGAGGGGAATTCAGATTTTAGCTTTGACTATGCACGTGCGGATGCTATGCTACTCGAATAAAGATTCTTTAAGGTAAACAATGCCTCGGAGTTCTTTGAAGAATTTCATCTGTTGGAACAATGACACATTCATTTAGTAACTGTTCAAGTTTGCAGTGGCACTGAAAAAAAAGGGGCTCACAACCATTTTTCAGTGGTCACATGATCAAAATTTGGGCACTTAGCAACTGGGGTGTGTTTATGATGGTTTGCGGTGTCCCGGGATCATGTGATCCCCATTTGTAACCTTGCCAGTCAGATTCTGACATGCAAAGTCAAGGGGGGGGAAGTCAGATTTGCTTCATGACTGAATAATACACTTAATAGCTGTAGTGTTTCTTTTAACAACTGTGACAAAAAAAATATATCGTAAAACGTGCTTAACCACTGCCTTGCAATGGAATATTTGGCCTTGACTGTAGTCTTAAATAGAGGACTGTCTGTATTAAAGTCTGATCTCCGTTACATTTTTCTAAGGATGTTCCAAACAATTAAAAAGGATGGCTGGGAGATTTTATGCCATTTTCCATTTAAATTCTACTTCCATCCTGACATTTTAAAGAGGGAAATTTCTGTTTACAAATTCTCCTTCCAGTGACTAAAAGCAAACACACCAGAGAAGTTGCTTATAATGATGGATTAATTGCTTTCTGTTACTGTTCCCCCAGTTATTAAAACTTCCTGCTATATTTCATTTGTGCAATATTAATATAACTGGAAGAATTAATATAAACTGGTGCAGTAAATAGTGTTTTATTGTAGTCAGAAGTATAAATACACCACAAATAGCTTTCAGACCTTACTCTGAAGAGGTACTCCAGAAAAGAATACTTAGCATATTTACAATTTGATCTCTTGAACTAAACATACTTCCCTGTTTCAACAGCTTGTGTAATTTTAACGCTTCTCTTCTGCATATCGGTTCTGAACAGTCATGCAGAAGAAAAAAAATTATTAGGAGTCTCCTAAATTAGCAAAAATACAAACAGAGGAAGACATCTGCAGGCAGGCAGAGCTCCACAAAACAAGCTAGGCAGAACTTAAGTAGCCACAATTGGTTGGTATACATGTAGCAATAATCTATCTCCAAATTCTGGTTGGAGTCCTTGATGTCCTCTGACCTTAGAGGTTTGCTTGCAGATGTTTCATGATCCAACAAGGCAACATTTTAGATTTGCTTAGAATAGAATAGAGCTGGAAGGGACCTTGGAGGTCTTCTAGTCCAGCCCTCTGCTCAAGCAGGAGAACCTATACCATCTCAGACAGGTGAATGTCTAGCCTCTTCTTAAAAACCTCCAGTGATGGAGCACCCACAATTTCTGGTGGCAAGCTGTTCCACTGGTTGATTGTCCTCACTGTCAGAAGTTTCTCCTTAATTCCAGGTTGCTTCTCTCTTTGGTCAGTTTCCAACCATTGTTTCTTCTCCTGCCCTCTGGTGCTTTGGTGAACAACCTGGCCTCCTCTGCCTTGTGGCAGCCCCTCAGATACTGGAACACTGCTATCATGTCTCCCCTATTTCTTCTTTTCTTTAGACTAGCCAAACCCAAGCCCCTCAGCCATTCTTCATATGTTTTTCATATGCTGCCTGCTTGTATGCAGTAACTTGGCATGCGATGTTGGGTGGAGATGTGGCACCCCCCCCTTGGTGCTTTCTTGATTAGAGGTGTGGCACCCCAAGGTGCTTCCTTCTTTTCTGCCTGATTGTTTGCCTGGTATTAATCCCTGCTTATCTGGATGTTGGCTGCTGGAGAAGATTGTTGGTGTGAACTTCATTGCATTGAAGATGTTACCGAGTTGGGCAATGCAACATCTGTAAGCAAACTACCAAGCTCAGAGAGCATCAAGGAGTCCACAGTTTAACTCTGAACTTCAGATATTCTCTCTAATTAGATTCTGTGTTCGTATTAAGCAATATTTTTCCCTCTTAAGACCTTGTCAGCTCCAACAAGAGGGTTTGTGGCATGCTTCCAGGAGGTGGAATTCATTTGGTCTCTCCTTCCCTGCTGAAGTTGTTTTCAGTATTTCCAGCCCTGCCAGCTGATCTTGTTGTGGTCTCTTTTGAAGTTCAGATCTCAGATAGCAGTACTTCATCCACCTCAGTGGGCCTCAGAAAGATAAGGAGCATGGGACTTGGTTAATAGTTGAAACCAGATTGCAACGCCTTGGTCTCTTCAGCCTTGAAAGACGGCATTTAAGGGGTGACTTGATCGAAGTGTATAAAATCATGCATGGGATAGAAAAGGTGGATAGAGAAAAAATATTTTCTCTATCACACAATACTAGGACAAGGGGGCACTCCCTAAAGCTCATAGCTAAGAAAGTGAGGACAAATAAAGGGAAATATTTCTTCATCCAGAGGGTCGTTGGTTTATGGAATTCACTTTCAGAAGAGGTCGTGACAGCTGTCAGCCTTGATAGCTTCAAGGCAGGGTCAGACAGATTCATGGATGCCAAGTGTATCGGTGGTTATTAAAACGGATGTCCACCTCTATGTTGGTTGAGGCAGGTAGGATTCCCTTGAGTACCATTTGTTGGGGGTCAAGGGAAAGGGAGGGTTTTGCCTTCTCTTTCTGCTCAAGATCCCCATGTACAATTGGTGGGCCACTGTGTGACACAGAATGCTGGACTCAATGGGCTTTGGCCTGATTCAGCATGGCTCTTCTTATGTTCTTATGAATGAAAAAGTCCTGGGAAATCTCAAAGTATAATGATAGGTGTGAAAGACCTTGGGAGATGGGGCAAAGAGATGGGGCATAAGGAATGGTCAGATAAGAGGAAGGGTAGCCCACAGCTGCATAATGTTTGGAACAAGAGGTTCAAGAGGGACCCTCCCTCAGTTACTAGACTGCAAAAGTGATGATGGGACAATTGCACTTTCAGACCTGCAAGATTCTGTTAATGTAACTTTACAATAACATAGAATTAGTTTTATCTGGTCATGTTTCTTGTCTGGTCTACCCGGTAAGAGTGGTATCAAACTTGCAAGTCTCCTACTCTCTTGCAAAGAGAGGAATTTCAGAAATGACCTCTGATTCTCAAGATACGCTGCAATCTACCATGCCTCTGGCAGTGGCTTTGTTGCAACATGGCTCACAAGTGGATGTACAGATGACCGACATGCAGAACGCCACGATGCAATGCAACAGCGATGCTCCCTGTTATCTGACCATTCCCTAGGCCAGTAATAGCGAACCTTTTAGAGACCGAGTGCTCCAAAACTGGTCCCGCCCCTGCTCCATCCACTGCCCCGCCCCCGCTCTGCCTCCCCATCCCCCACCCTGCCACTTACTCACCGCCTCCAGGGCCCGCCACAGATTGCCCAGGCAGCCCAGCAGTGCTATGGTGGCCACACCCTCTGCCCGCGCCCTGCAGCATCAACTGGGCATGATGGGGTGTGAGGGCAGAGTCTTATCTATGCTGCCTGGCTGCCATGTCTTTGGCTGTGCTGCTTCGCATGGGCCACCCTCAGGGGCAACTCTCCTTCAGGGGGCTGCTGGAGAGGAGGGGTTCATGGGGGGGAGGCGAGGCTGGGGCAACGGCACATGTTCCCACAGAGAGGGCTCCGAGTGCCACCTCTGGCACCCATGCCATAGGTTCGCCACCTCTGCCCTTGGCATCATCTCTTCACCCAGATCATTCGCACATGCCACTACACAAAGCTTACACAAGGGCTCTTGAAAATCATCTCAGAAAAAGCAGGGACAAACCACTAATTCCTTAGAGCTCATGTTCATAACGTCATCATGAGTCAAGCTTGATTCAGGAAGAACTGACTTTTTGTTACATCCCACTATCAGCAGGCACATATTTTCCCACCCCTTTCATCCAGCCCATCTAATTACACTAATGGAAGCTTTTTCCAAGCTTAATTGTAATGCAGAGGGAGCAATCTCAGAGGGAGTGTTGTAATAGTTGGGGAGGGCAGGGTTTTAGGCACCATCCATCTCTCTGAAGCATTCGCTGGGCCTTCTTTCCTGGTGACAGTCCAGCAAAGCCGCATTCCTGATACTGATGAAAAAGGACCATTTTAAAGATGCAAAACAAGATACCTGAACTTCACTATCCAACACCGCGCCCTTCACCTCAGCACCCATTGATCCAGATTAAGAGCTATTTCAATGTTGAAAATCAGCAGGCTGGTGATAAGAGTGACAGAAAGATCAATGGTACATTTTGGAGATGGGGGGGAGAAGGGAAATTAATTCTGCTAAAATGCTTATCCACTTAAATTGTTTAAATAACAAGTGTGGCTGAATTGCACACTCTGAACCTTTTGCAGATAAAGCACTTTGAAGGGGGAGAAGGAGAAGGAGAAGGAGAAGAAGAGGAAGGGGAAGAGAGACAAGGAGGTGGAGATGGAGAAGGAGAAGAGAGACCAGGAATGGAGGTGGAGGAGAAGTTGAAGTAGAAGGAGAAGGAAGAAGAACAGACAATGATCCAAATTATGATCAGAAGAACATAGACCTTTGAGATGTGGTATTTACAGAATATTAATTGAAATATCATGGTTGTGAGAGATGGTGCCTACGGAGGTGGAACTGATGTGATGACTTACAGCAGGGCTTTTCAACCTTTTCACCCATTGTACCACTTTTAGGATATGGCAACATCCGAGTACCACCAGCAAGGTGTGAAAAAAAAAGTGAATCAGTTGCCAAGCATTTGAATGTAAATCACAAGACCCTGGAGATGCTGCAACATACAGCATTGTAATTAGTAATTTTAATTGACTCTATGTTTATGTTTTTACTTGTATTGTTATTGTAAGCCACCCTGGGTCCTAGGAGAAGGGCGGCATATAAGTTTAAGTAAATAAATAAAATAAGTAAATAATTCCAGCTGATCGGCGCTTCTTCTGGGCTCAGCAGAAGTGCCAGGATCAGCGCCAAGCTCTAGCTGGAGACTGGCGCTGATCCTGGCGCTTCCACTGAGCCCTGACAGCCCCGAAGAAGCGCCTATCAACTGGATCCTGGCACTGATCCTGGCGCTTCCGCTGAGCCCTGACAGCCCTGCAGCTCCAGCCATCTCTCGCTCAGGCTTGTGCGGTGCTGCCACCGGTTCAGCTCATTCCCCTCCCCCGCTACCACTTTTCTAGGATGGTCGCGTACCACCTGCCAGGTGCCAATGTACCCCAGGTTGAAAAGCCCTGACTTACAGGGAAGAAGCAGTTTCCCAAGAAGAAGGGAGAATATTTTAGAAAGGGACGGGAGTGACACAAGAAGCAGCACAGTCCAGAGCTGATAACGGACAGAGAAGAGAATTGGGACAGCTAGTAGGCAACAAAGTAGTAAAGGTTTAGCCTGGCAAGATCCTGTCCGGTGCGTATAAACAAATCAAGCAAGCAAGAATGTTCTGTGTCATTCTTGAGCTTAGCCTGATAGTGGTTGAGGGTATGAAAATGAGATAATCTCCCAAAGAGCGGCAAAGATAAAACATCTGTGAACACTACCAAGAAAAAGAAATTGGAATATTTATTTACGTTATGTGCCAGGAAAAAAAAACCATTTCCTTCCATTCATTATACAGGGAAGGGTTAAGAAAAATATCGCACTTGAAAATGATCTTAGCCAAAAAGTTTAGCAAGCATCATATCCTTGGTTTAGATTGATGGTTGCCAGCCTCCAGTAGGAGAGAGAAGGAGGAGGAAGAAGGGGGAAAAGAAGAATAGTTACACCTCAGTGAGTTGTTTGGAAGTGATATAGATATATACATGCACATAGACAAATACACACATGCACATATAAAGGTAAAGGTAAAGGAGTCCCTGTGGATTTTACTCCCCTAGTCATTGCCAACTTTAGGGAGCGGTGCTCATCTCCTTTTCAAGGTCATGGAGCCAGCGCTGTCCAAAGACATTTCCACGGTCATATGGCCAGCATGACGTCACAGAGCACTGTTACCTTCCCACTGAAGTGGTACCTATTTATCTACTTGCATCTGCATGCTTTTGAACTGCTTGGTTGGCAGGAGCTGAAGTGAAGACAGGAGCTCACCCTGTCACATGGCACCCAGATCTTGAACCCAGGATGCCAGCTTTCCAGCTGAAAAAGCCCAGCATCTTAACCACTGATCCATCATGCCAATAGATGGTAGATAGATAGATAGATAGGTAGGTAGGTAGGTAGGTAGGTAGGTAGGTAGATAGATAGATAGATAGATAGATAGATAGATAGATAGATAGATAGATAGATAGATAGATAGATAGATAGATAGATAGATAGATAGATGAGAGCGAGGGAGAGAGGGAGAGAGAGGGAGGGAGGGAGAGAGAAAGAGAGGGAAAATAATTTATTTGTGCAAGGTGACCTTTATGAGTGAAATAATAAATATTTCATAATTTTTTAAAATAAATATATTCCTTTACTCTCAATGGCACATGACTGTTGTATCTCACGGACAGATGTAGCCACTGTAGTGAGGCTAGCAATAGTTCTATATCTTCTTCATCACGGAGAAGACAGCTCCTGTTTCCTCTTCTCTTCTGTCCAAAGTCTCACTCTTCCTTCTTGTAAGTTTCTTTTCTTTTCTTTTTCTTTTCTAATCTATTACATTTCTTCACATCCTACAGATACTATTTCTAGAAGAGGATGAAGAAACAAGCCCTGAAGCTGGACCTGAAGGAAGAAATACCGGACCACTGAAAAGGTATCTGAGAAATAGTAAACATGGACCCAGCAGCAGAAACAACCCTGAAAGAAATTCTTTCATGCTGTCCAAAGAAAGTCCACCTTAATAAACTCACTGTAAATCAGTGTTTTTCCACCTCGGCCACTTTAAGAGGTCTGGACTTCAATTTTATCATAATGGCTGGAGTATTTGGGGAGTTGAAGTCCACATCTCTTAAAGTGGCCAAGTTGGAAAAAGCTCCACTGCAAATTCGTTGCCGGGATTCTGTCATCACTCAAATTTGCATTCAAGAGGTCTTCCTGAAACCAACTTCCTGCTTCCTGGATCTTGGCCAGCAATGTAAGGTTTGACCGTGACTTTTTCAAAATGATATTGTAAGCTGTGTAACTATTCAGATTCAATGGGAGAAAAACCCTGGTTGCACTGGTTATCTTGCCTTAAATGGAGCTCAAGCGCAGAAAAAAAGACACAATTGTCTTTGAAGAGCTCCTAACAAGCATGATATATGCACCCATTTTGAATCCTGATTGTGGCACAGCCATAGTCATCCATCAATGTCATTTCAGTTTTCTGAAACGTGGAAAGCTCCGATTGTTACTTCATTTGCCCAAATTTTCAAGCCATACTAGATTGCACCCTGGCCAAGCTTCAACAACTCCCAGTTCCACCCTGTTGAAAGCTGGAATGATACAAATAGCTCAGAAGAAAAGAATTAGAATCTGCGTCCTGGCTAACAATAGTCACAAGAGGGACAGAAGCAAACTCACTTCTCAAACAGCCTTAAGACTGACTTTCCTTGTAACCTTTTAGAGAAGAGTTCTTGAAAGGGTCTCCATCTTCCATGCCTTCTCAATTTTTCAGAATAACAGAGTAACAGAATTGGAAGAGACCTTGGAGGTCATCTAGTCCAACTCCCTGCTCAGGCAGGAAAAACTATGCCATTTCAGACAAATAATTGTCCAATATCATTTTAAAAACTTCTAGTACTGGAGAACCCACAACTTTTGGTGGCAAGCCATTCCACTGATTAATTGTTCTCACTTTTAGGGAATTTCTCCTTAGTTCTACATTGCTTCTCTCCATCATTTGTTTCCATCCGTTGCTTCTTGTCCTGCCTTCAGGTGCTTTGGAGAACAGCTTGACTCCTTCTTCTTTGTGGAAACCCCTGAGATATTGGAACTTTCACCTCTGCTTCATTGCAGAAGCAAGCAGACTAACAGGCAAGAAAATGTACTGATTTCATGCATAATAAAAATTCATTGCCAACAAGCTTCTCAGAAACAAAAGATTGGATTTATGGGATCCAAGACTAGCACAATGGCAATGTCTTGTCCTAAGCAGTAGAGGATTAGCAGGATGGCTGCAAAAGATCATATTCTTATTGTATTTTTGGCAGAAAAACATATCATCTTAGCTTGCAACGTGCACTCTCCCCAGAACACACAAGGACAGATGTCTCTTGAGCAGTAGATGCCAAGTTCATGGGCTTTTACTGATATTTCAAGCAATTATATTACAGTACTGCTGAGGAGCATATGGCTAGCCACTGAGCTTCTGCAAGCAGCTGAAAAGACTTGGAGAACCTCAACATATACGATCCAATGCTTCCTCCCCTGAGTAAATGAAGAGCTCCTAAGCTTAGTAGACATGGATTACTAAAACAAGGAACCCAAATCAAAGTTGTTCTTTCAACGGAAAGCAGGACAAGAAGCAACGGATGGAAACCAATCAAGGAGAGAACCAACCTAGAACTAAGGAGAAATTTCCTGATAGTTAGACAATTAGGCAGTGGAACAACCTGCTTCCAGAAGTTGTAGGTGGAGGGTTTCAGGAGAAGGGTGTTGGACTAGAAGACCTCTAAAGCCCCTTCCAATTCTGTTATTCTGTTCTGTTCAATAGCTAGTAACACTGAACATTAAGGAGAGAGAAGGAAGCCAGACATGGGGTATGGAAGAAAGCAAAGACACAGACAATTCCAGATCAGATGTGACATTGTCATAGCTCACACTTCCACATCTGCACATGTTCAACTAAGAAATTCAGCTTTCCCCAACAAGCCACTTATTTTGTTTTGCCTCAGTAACTTAAACCTCCCTCCAGCCTTTAAGCTATTGTCACACTCTTTTAGATGTTCCAGCTGAGGCGACACAAAGCCATGAAGAAGACAAACAAACAAATTGACACAAGATGTTGATGCAAACAGGACACTTGGAAAAAGAGGACATGCCATGTTTAGGAAACTGGAGGGGGGGAGGAATGACAAGAGAAACGGGTCAGTTTCAGGTAGACCTTGCAGGAAACCATGTCAGATGAGCTAATTCTACATTATTGTAAGGTTACTTTATTATTTAGCATATGGCATCATACATGGACATAGAATAGGGTTCTCAGTCATCCAGATCATGGTTGTCCTTGCTGTTGTATTTTATGATTTATGGTGAGTGCTTTTAGTATGCTATTATGATTAATGTTGATTGCTTTAATAAAAAAATTTTATAAAAAAAATAATCCCAGGCAGTGAATCACAAACTAATTTAGCTGATTTAACTTATGGATTAATAACTTTGGTATGGAGAAAATAAATATAGAAACAAAAAGGGGGAAAAAAGGCAACAGGACTTTGTTTTTCCTTGAAGACGCTTTGCTTCTCATCCAAGAAGCTTCTTCAGTTCTGACTGAATGGTGGAGGGTGGAAGGATCCTTGAGTGCACAGGTCACTCAAAGAATGCAAAGGAATGTAAACTGGATGTTGAGCATGATTGTCCCTGGAAGAGAGCCAAATGTGTGATTGAATAAGAAATATAAGGTTTTTAAAGGGTCAATCTTACAAGTCTCCCTGGAGAGAGAACTGGTAGAAATATCCAAAACAAAGGCAAGAGGCTTTAGGAGCCAATCTAGCTGGGATGGTATTATGATAAACTGTTCCTGGACTTGATAGAGATTTTCCTTAGAGAGTGGGCTGACTGACCAATGGGCTCCAGCACTTAATATGGAAACCCCATGAGGTCTGTTCCAAAATGATGGATTCACTGGAGTCACAGCAGGACCTCCCAAAGGAAAAGTGATGACAAAGTCCTAATATGGACCCCAAAATGTGAACAAAGTGGAAAACAACGCATACAGATACATCCCTAACTCAAGTTGACATATAGGGATATTGTAAGGAAAATGTTAGATGGAGGCATGATGCGTGCTTCCTGGAGGAGGAGGAGGAGGAGGAGGAGGAGGAGGAGGAGGAGGAGGAGGAGGAGGGGTGGTGGAGGAGGAGAAGGAGGAGGAGGAGGAGAAGAAGAAAAGTGTATCTGTATTTGCACATTTACATGGAAGTAGAAGATCCAAATACCCCATTGGGAGCTAGTTGTTGATTAGTGTCATTTGTACACATTGATTGCTACTAAAATTATAAGCCTTTCAAAAGAGGGACATAAAGAAGGTGTTTCATAAAGAGCCTTGTCCAAGCCCAGTGCTTAAAGTACTATGGCTCCAATTTCATCCCCAGGTTTATCCTCCATTTCTCATCTTTGTCTGCTTTCTTTACACTTTTAATCAGTCCTTTTTTTCTTAAAAAAAAAAAAAGTGCTAGAACTCATACACATCATACAACCCACCTTGCCTGCCCTACAAGGTTCCATCCAAAAAAGGTGCCGGATCTCCGTTCTGGGCGTTCTATGAGGAAAACAAGCCCTGATTTTAGTTGATAAATAGAAGCCCTCTCAAAAGATCCCCCCCCCTTGATGATTTGAGAAAACCCTTCAAAATAGTTCACACGCCCTGGGAGAGGTTAAGAGACGCCTATCTGGAGGGCAAGGAAGCAGCTATACTAGTAACCTCCCCATCTGTCATCTTGCCTTGCTGCTACAAAAGTCAAATGAAATTAAAAACAAAATATCCTCGAAAGTGCCCATATTTGCATTTTAAAATACCATCAGTCAGAGAATTGTTCCTGTATGTGTGTATTTTACCATTTCCTATTGAATTAAATGAAAAATGGAAAGATGGATGGAAACTAATCAAGGAAAGAAACAACCTAGAACTAAGGAGAAATTTCCTGACAGTCAGAACAATTAATCAGTAGAAAGGCTTTCCTTGGGAAGTTGTGGGTGCTCCTTCACTGGAAGATTTTTAAGAAGAGATTGGACAACCATTTTTCTGAAATGGTATAGTTTTTCCTGCCTCAGGTGGTTGGACTAGAAGACCTCCAACGTCCCTTCCAACTCTCTTATTCTGTTAAGAATTTGCTCTTGGAATTGATTTCAGAAGATAAGAGCAATTCTTATAGATGGAACGTGGGAGTCCATTCGTATCCCTGAGGAGAGAACCAGCTCTTGAAAAAATAGTGGGTCAATTCCTCTTCCATGATGAAAATGCTCAACTAATTTTTCTACCCTGAAATACGGTGGGAAAGATCCAAAGGCTACCGGTGTCCACCATTATAGTTTATTAAATCAATGTTTCTCAACCTTAAGATGTGTGGACCTCAACTCTTAGAATTCTCCAGCCAGCTCTAGGAGAATTCTGGGAGTTGAAGTCCATCCATCTTAAAGTTCCCAAGGTTGAGAAACACTGGTTTACTTCTCTTTCCTGAAGCTAAACTTGTTTGTTGCTTCTAAAGGAGACACTCATCTTTTGTGTGCTGATAAATAGTCTTCTACAGAGAGGCCATCTTGAGAATGGCTCCCCCCACAGATCTTAATGCCTGGAAAGGGACATTATGGAAGAAATGGTCTTACAGGGAGTCAGATCCTCAGCTGTTTTATGACTGGAACATTAGCATCCTCAACGGAAAAGGATTTAGAAAAGATGGGTTTGAAGAGTTGATTTTTCTGCCTCTAACCTTGGTGATAAAATCAACACCATAAGAAAGTCCCATCTCAGCCCCTGACATTTTTCCTCATGGATTCTCTGTTTCTCCATAACCTTTTTATTATTCTTATTTTAAGAGTACCAGGAGAGAATTCAGACCTTTCTACTCCTCACATACCCTAATTTAATCCTTCAACCTTCTGTCAGACGTTAAAATCAAATCAGTCCATTCTCTTCTGTCTGAATGTGGTGGACATTTTTGCAAAACTGTCTTCCCCTCAAGTGTCTTTTTCTGTTGCTTTCAGGGTTTTTTGTTTTTTTTGGTTTTTTTTTTTGAGCTCTCCAGGTAAACAAAGCCTCTTCTCCACTCTCTTGTTAAGCAACTCTAATTCAAGGAAAATGGTGAGCTGGGTTGTTATAGTTACTGTCCTGTGAATCATCTCAGCGTTTCTGCAATAACATTTCCAGGGGAAAGGCAGTTTCATGTGCTGACACAGAAAAGTTTTTTTTTTATTTCGTTTATTCAGAATGGGGATGAGGTCAGGCAGATGGATGATCTGTGGAGTTACATGCCTGCCTTTATCTTTTAATCATGATCATGAAATTAGAAGCTCTTTTTTTTTTCCTGCACTATTTTCTCTCCATTTTTGGAAGGACTCTTAATGGCACAGAAGATGGGGAGGTGGGGGGAGGGGCGGAGAGTTGAAAATGTTGTAATTATCAACTGTCAACCGCACTTCTAACGTATAAAATGCAGGATAAATGAGTTGGGAAGGACCTTAGAGGTCTTCTAGTCCAACCCCCTGCTAAAGCAGAAGATCCTATACCATTTCAGAAAATGGCTATCCAGTCTCTTCTCAAAAGGACTCACCACTTCTGAAGGCAACTGTTCCACTAGTTGATTGTTCTCACTCTCAGGAAATTTCTCCTTAGTTCTAGGTTGCTTCTCTCTTTCCTTTGTTCAGTTTCCATCTATTGCTTCTTGCCTTGCCTTCGGGTGCTTTGGAAAATAGGTTGACTCCCCCTCTTTGTGGTAGCCCCTCAAATATTGGAACACTTCTATCATGTTACTCCTAGCTGTTCTTCTCACTAGACCAGACAAACACAATTCCTGCAATCATTTTAGCCTTCGGTCCCCCAATCGTCTTTGTCGCTCTTCTCTGCACTCTTTCCAAAGTCTCAACAACTTTTTATATTCATCATTATCATCATCATTTTAACCATTGTCTATCCACTACGAGATGAAAGCCTCTTCCAGTTAATACGGTCCTGCAATACTAGCTGAGGTCATCAAATTTTGGGCTCAATTGTAGCATAAGGGAAGGAATACTACTACTACTACTACTACTACTACTACTACTACTACTACTACTACTACTACTACTACTAAAATAATAATAATAATAACAACAACAACCTTGGAGGTCATCTAGTCCAACCCCCTGCTCAGGCAGGAAACCCTATAACATTTCGGACAAATGGCTGTCCAGTCTCTTCTTTAAAACTTCCAGTGTTGGAGCATTCACCGCTTCTGGAGGCAGGTTGTTCCACTGGTTAATTGTTCTAACTGTCAGGAAATTTCTCCTTAGTTCTAGGTTGCTTCTCTCCTTGATCAGTTTCCATCTGTTGCTTCTTGTCCTGCCTTCAGGCACTTTGGAGAATAGCTTGACTCCCTTTTCTTTGTGGCAGCCCCTGAGATATTGGAAGACGACTATCATGTCCCCCCTTGTTCTTCTCTTCATTAAATCAGACATACCCAATTCCAGCAACCATTCCTTATGTTTTAGCCTCCAGTCCCCTGATCATCTTTGTACTCTGTACTCTTTCTAGAGTCTCAACATCTTTTTTACATCGTGGTGACCAAAACTGGATGCACTAACTGGATTCCATCGGCAAATAGGAAGATCTGGGTAGGCACATCTAGCAAAAAATGTAAACACGAGGCTAGACCTGCCAAGATCCATGGAGTGTGTTTTCTCTTATGTTCAGAGTAGGTTATTTACTGTATTCCCTGCTACCCATTTACTCCACGTCCTACTCAGCGGATTTCAACCTGCTGAAGCAGGAGGCAGACAAGGACTCTTTCTGATCTGTAATCTGTAGCTCTTCAAAAATGTTCAGTGAGCTGACATGCGTTTTTATTTGTTTGGGATTATGTACCACTATTATCAAAAGCGTTGCCCATTGCAATAATCCCTTCTATGGATAAAATAATGTTTTTGCCACAACAATGAACATGGTTTAGTCAATTCCAAGACAAACAGAGAAAAAAAGAGCCCTGAGCATTGGGAGGAAAGTCTATTTAACAGGCTGGTCCTCAGAGAGACATAAATTAATGAGTGTATTAGTTTATTACCAAACTTGCAATTTAAATGGGGGTAGGGGAAAAGAGAGCATTACAGTATAATAATTCATATGCAAGCCTAAGCAGCTAAGGAAGAAAGAAAAAAATGAAATAAATTAGACCTAAAGATCTGCTATCCTCTCCTCACCTTAACGCTCACCAAATTTAGCATATCGTATGATTACAGCTGCTTGGTCTTTAAACAAGTTAGTTAACACCTTACTATTTGAATTTATTCTATCATGGTTGTTATAACCATATATTTGATTCCAGGGCAGAGTCTACCATTCAAGGGAGTCGGTTGGACCTGGAGTTAGTAAGCTTTGGGGGGGCAGAAAGCACCCTTAAAGCAATTATGCAAGATGCAACCACATCAGAAATATATGCATATGTGTATGTATATTCAAATGTTAGAAATCTCATAAAGTCTCCTGCAAAAACAGAGAGATTTTGCAAGACCTGGCCAAAATTCTTGGAAGTTGGCTTTTTTTTTTTTAAAGTTCCTTGAAATAGCAATAGCATTTAGGCTTATATACTGCCCCACAGCTCTTTACATGGGTGGCTTACAATGTCAACACATCATTTGCATATCTCTCCCAACAATCCAGGTCCTCATTTACCGACTATGGAAGGATGGAAGGCTGAGTCAACCTTGAGCCCCATCCGGGATCGAACTCCTGGCAGTGAGCAGAGTTTGCCTGCAATAACTGCGCTTTAACCACTGTGTCACCAAGGCTCATTCTTCTTGTGCTGTCATCATCCTGGTTCTTGAGTTTGAACTCTGTCTGTTTCTATTCATAGGCCAGACCATTCCCCATGCAGTCATTCTGCAGTTGCTAGATCATATTTTAAAGCTTCCCCCAAAGAACATTCTACTTGATTGGGATAATAGCATCTCCCAACACTTAAACCTAAGATAGAAATGCATTTCTCCCTGAGGATGGCTCAGGGTATTTTGTTACTTAAGCAAGGGGGGGGGGAACCCTGGATGCACATCAATGTTGACATATAGTGAAGAAAGTGGAGAAATAATGTATAAATAAAGAGTTTTAAACCTTGCAGATTAAACAGCAAAGTGTCTCTGGTCCCTTTGGTTTTGTAAATGAGTGTCTTAAAGAAATCCCTGTATCTATTTTTTCACCTTGGAATGTAGTGATTCAACAATTATTTCTTTGCAACCAAAAAGCAGTTGAATGTGAAAAATAAAAACCAACCAGCTAGTTAGTGTCTACCTTTGAAAATATATATAAATATATATTTTTGAAGTGTGCAAATCAGAAAGTAGCTTATTCTGGGGATCAATCAATCAGAATAGAGCTGTAAGGGACCTTGGAGGTCTTCTAGTCAAGCCCCCTGCTCAAGCAGGAAGCCCGATACCATTCCAGACAAGTAGCTGTCCAGTCTCTTCTTGAAAATCTCCAGTGATGGAGCACCCACAACGTCTGAAGGCAAAATGTTCCACTGGTTGATTGTTCTCACTGTTATGAAGTTTCTCCTTAATTCCAGAGAGAAAGCTGTGTATGATTGCCATTTTAGTTGCGTCTTTAAGAAACAAACATGTATAGCCCACTGATCTTTTCAGACCTTTGATCATTCTGATTTCCTTTCTCTCTCTTTTTTTCCAGTTCTATGGTAACTTTTGAGGGGGCAGAGAACCCCAAATGGAGCATTATGATTACCTGTTATTATAATTTATGTACTACCCGCATAGCTATTCTCAAGAGGCTTTGCCTTGAGGCGCTTACAAACTAAAATTTGACAGAGCAGAAATGATGGCTTTAAATAATTCAAGCCCCAGCATGATTGATTCAAATGTTAGCCGGAGCTAATTCCAAAACTGCCTTGATAAGGGCAGTGGAGGATGGATGGATTTCTATGCATGTCCAACTGCCAATTTATTTATTTCTTTATTAAATGTATTTGGCTGGCTCTTTGCCAAGTGATGCTGGACAGTTAACAAGGGTGAAAACCTATAATGCAGAACAATGAGGAAAAATGGAGTGAAACGTTGGGGAGATTACAGTAAACTTGAAGCCTTCGTAAATCTGCAGGATTAAGTTCTGAATACGGGGGGGAGGGAACTGTTCCGTAGGGCAGGCCCTATGTTAGAGAAGATATATCTCCTAGGTCCAGTAAGATGGCACTATTTAATACAGTAGTCCTCAATTTACGACCACAAGTGAGCCCAAAAATTATGTTGCTAAGCAAGACATCAGCGATTGTGAGTTGACTGTGTTTGCATGCTGTATGAATGTGATTAATTTTTAAATTTTTGTTGTATTGTTGTTGTAAGCCGCCCTGGGTCCTAGGAGAAGGGCGGCATATAAGTCTGAACGAATAAATAAATAAATAAATAAGACAGTTGTTAGATGAGGTTTTTCCCCCATTTCTTGCCAAAGTTGTTAAGTGAATTGCTGCAGTAGTAGCATGGTTGTTACATGAATCTAGCTTCTCCGTGCTATGGTTGAGCCAAAACCTGTTTGTCCACTTCCAGATTCCCAAGGCATCCAGACACTGGCATAAAGCAGCATCACTCGGACAGCTCAGGGTTGAGATGATATAGGTGGATATCATCAGTGTACTAATGATGTTTAACTCAGAGCTTTGGATGACCTCACCCAGTGGCTTCATATAGATCAGAGGTCCCTAATCTGTTGGGCACCAGGCACCAGGGAGAGAGGTTTTTCCTCAGATCAGAGGGTGCGTGGTTTTGTATGCTGCCTGCATCCCATGGATGGGGCTTTGTTTGTTTGTGTGGACTGGTTGCTGGCATGCTGCGGTCCGGTACTGGTCCACAGACTGGGGGTTGGGGACCCCTGATATAGATGTTAAAAAGGAGACCATCAAATCCCAAGACTCATTATATAACAGAGTTCTCTTCCTCACTCAACACCAACTGAAATTTGATCCATCACAACAGTCTCTCCCCCCCCCCACTTACAATGTTGGTTCAAAAAGATTCCATGATTTCCCCCCAAAAATTTTCCAAGTCTTTTTCCATTAGACCCAGAAGAAAGATTTCTGGTTTTATCTTTATATTCGCTTTAAGAATTTTCTGCATTAGAATATGAATCCTGTTCCAATATTTCTCTGCTTTATCACATGTCCACCATAAACAATAAAAAAGTCCCTTTTTTACATTTACATTTCCAACATTCATTTGAGATACCTTTATATATTCTAGATAACTTATCTGGTGTTAAGTATCAGTGATACGTCACCTTATAAAAGTTTTCTTTTAAATTATAAATTAGTGCAAATTTTAAGCCTTTCATCCACATATTTTCCCATTATTCAAGCATCACATTATGCCCATGAAGTTCCTGGCCCACTGAATCATACAATGTTTTACATGTTCACTTTCCAAATTCAATTTCAATTACGTTTTGTAAACCTTAGGAATAATATGGTCATCACTACCACATAGTGAAATGGCCAATTCGTTTTTCACAAAATCAAACCCATGACTCTTTTTATCTAGTTTGAATCTTTCTTTCATTTGCAAGTATGTAAACATGACCTTCTAATTCTAATTCTTCCTTAGGCTTGAGGGTAGGGTCACCAAAATTAAAAAATATTATTTTACCGTATGTCCAGTCCAGCTTCACCACCATTTCTTTCCTTAAAAAAGCTTCTTGGAGGGACCCATAGAGGCAAATTTATAAAAAAAAAAACTTGTTTTATATTAATTCCAAACTCTTAATATGGCACATCTAATAAAACGTTTATTGAAATCAAAATTTACTTTAATTTTATCATACCATAAATAACTGTGCCATCCAAACCTTAATTCATGACCTTCCAAATCAAGTAATGTCTTGTTCTGGAGGTTCACTCACTCTTTTAGCCATACCAAACAACATGCATCAAAATACAATTTCAAATCTGGCAAACCCAAACCCCCTCTTTCCTTAGCATCTTGTAGTAACTTATATCTAATTCTTGGTTTCTTCCCTTGCCATATAAACTTGGAAATATCCCTCTGCCATTGTTTAAATGGAGTATCAGTTGCAAGTATTGGTATTGTTTGAAACAGAAAGAGCAGCTCTGGTAAAACATTCGTCTTAATTACAGATTTTATAGATGTTCATGGCAGCGAGACGACGCACAAAACTGGAAGGATGTTTCAATTCCCACTATGGACGAATGGCTACAAAAGTTGATGGAGTTAGCAGAGATGGCTAAATTGACTGTTTTGATAAAAGAAAAGAATATAAGTACTTTTGTTTCTACTTAGAAACTACTTCTGGACTTTTTGAGGTGGGGAAAAAAACGATACTTTGATTTTGGGTTTTGCTGATTAGATTGATTTGTTGATATAGAAATGGCTAGTTCACACTGCCATAGAAATGTAAAAAGTTGAGGTTTGATGCTAATGCCTTATTTTACTGCAACAGAGGCAGCTGGAAGTCAATGCCTTTTTTTTCTTTTTCACACGTCTCTTTTTCCCTTCCCCTTACCTTTGTTCCCTACTATCTGCTTTTATATTTTCATATTTTATATTATAAGTTAATAAAAAAATAAAACAATTGGGGGGGAAACCAAAATGATTCCATGATTAATGGTATTGAATGCAGAAAGATCAAAGATGATCGGCATAGATGACCAGAATAGATGCCTGTCAAAGATCACAAGTGTGGTCAATGTGTCTCTGTGCCTGAAACCTAACTGGAAGGAATCCAGATAATCTTCTTTCTCCACAGTGCTCTGAAACCCCAGATCTCAAACCAACACTTTCTCTAAACCTTCCCAGAAAGAGATGTTGGAGACCAGTCAGAAATTATTCAACAATGTTTGGTCTAATGATGAGGGATTTTGTTAAATAATGAGTGAAGTACATCCCTTCCCTCAAGAATGAATTCACTATCTGTTGGATCCGACTATACATCACCTCCCAGGGGACCTTGACTAACCAAGATGCATCCATAGCCTCAAGGATCTCATCCACTTTCTTAAGATTTTGTTAGAATCCAATTATATTTCATCTCTAGTGATTGACTATGGAAAACCCCATTTCTGTCCTCTCTGGATTCTGTCATACGATGAAGGGGAAGGGGGGTGAACAAAGGGGTTTTATGGCCCTCACTTCCTTCGGTACAACTTCAAAGGGACTGAATGTGGATACCACCAAAAGGACTAAATCATAACAATGGGGCCATCAGCTTTCATCTACTCCCCTCTGAAGTCTCTCTTCCGCCGGCAGTGAGGAAAAAGGGGGTGGAAATGTAATGCCTGGGATTGTCGCTGGAAAGATGGTGGGGTGGGGTGGGGCTGCTGGGGACCCCTTGAAACCTTGAACTGTAGGGCTTGGGCCCCAGGTCCTGTCTAGAACGCCCGCAACCATTTTCTCTTAATAAAGATGCCTGTTGGAAGGAATATTCCAAGAGTTCTGTCTTCTTAAGAGGCCAAGTGGGGTGGGTCCTTACAGATTTATACATTCAAGCTTATTTATGGAGATTCTCAGTCATACAGGTCATAGTTATCCCAAAGATGCTTTTTCATGATGCAACTGGCCTTTCTTGTTTTTCTTTTTCTTTCTTTCTTTCTTTCTTTCTCTTTTTTTGAGGAAAGTTCACTTCTGAAGAAGCTTCTTGGATGAGAAGCTAAATGTATTCAAAAAAGAAAAAGAAAAACAAGAAAGTCCAGTTGCCTTGTGAAAAAGCATCTTTGGGATTCAAGCTTATCCTAGATAGCCAAGCCAAAGCATTTCTCAGTCACCTCAATAGGACATGCACAATCACAGAATCCAGTTTAAAGCAAAGCCAATAAACTTTATCCATCAAATCCCTTGAATAATTCCCCAGATAGATAGATAGATAGATAGATAGATAGATAGATAGATAGATAGATAGATAGATAGATAGATAGATAGATAGATAGAAATGTAGGTAAACAGATAGATAGATAGACAGACAGAAAGAAAGAAAGAAAGAAAGAAAGAAAGAAAGAAAGAAAGAAAGAAAGAAAGAAAGAAAGAAAGAAAGAAAGAAAGAAAGAAAGAAAGAAATGTAGGTAGGTAGGTAGATAGATAGATAGATAGATAGATAGATAGATAGATAGATAGATAGATAGATAGATAGATAGATAGATAGATAGATAGATAGATAGAAACTTTGGGAAATCCCTTGGATACACATCTGTTCATTCTTGACTTACCTGCTTCTCCCCACTTCGCTTCTTGTAATTCAGAAGCAGTTCCACAGCCCCTACAACTTCTTTCCGTACTGCATACAGGAGTGCATCACCCACGTAGATATTGTGGCTCAGCAACAACTCCATAATCTCTAAGTTTTCGTTCTCTATGGCTATTAGAAGGGCACTGCGACCAAGAGGGTCCATGCAGTTGATGTTGATGTTGTAGTAGATCTCCGCCTCCTCCAAGGAATGCTTCACGCTGGCATAGTCCCCCTTCTCCACAGCACTGAGGTAGGCCTTCTCCTCCGAGGACAGCTCCACTTCTGCCCGGACAATTTGCAGTGGGATCCGGTCTCTATAGGGGGAGTAGTTTACTTTTTTGTAATAGAGCTGAGCCATTTTTCATAGCGACTGGGTGGCCTGTTTGGGAAGAAAGAAAGCAGCTGTCAAGAGCCAGGGAAATCAGGAGATTCAGGCAGTTCAAATGAGTATAAAGATTCATTGCAAACGTAAGCTCTCTACAAGAATCTGACCAACCAACAGTCAAGGGAAATGAGCGGTAGATAAGAGAGGCGTTCAAGATGGGCTAGACTTAGATCTCTTGCAGGCATGCAGGGATTTGTGACTTATGATTTCAAATACAAAGCAAATTCAAGACCGACATTCCTTTGCGTTGGAGACGCTCACATTTCAGGTTGAGACTCTGACTACAAAACATGTGCAATAAACAATGGCAAATGCATGGTGGTCTAGGAACAGACAGGAAAGGTCAAAGGTTGTTGCCAAATCTATATGACTGTATGCAGATGCTGAACTCTCTTTGATTTATACCTGCAGATTCGGAGACGCTCAGTATGTGTGAACCAACTGCAGTCCCTAAAACAGTGATGGCGAACCTTTTAGAGACCGAGTGCCCAAACTGCAACCCAAAACCCACTTATGCATCGTCGGGTGCCGGGTGGGTGTGGCCCATTGGGTGGGTGTGGCTGTGGTGGGAACGGCAGACTGGGTGGGACTAAAAAGTTCAATCAATTCCAACTTTGCAAGATCTTTTTTTTCCCCGCGAGAAGTTGAAATTGACTGATTGATTGAACCTTTTTTTTTTTGCACACGGCGGTGGAGGCCTAAAGTGAAAAAGTTTTATAAAACCCAGCTGAAGGCCTAGGCCTGGGACGACGGCGCACGTGCCCACAGAGAGGGCTCTGAGTGCCGCCTCCGGCACCCGTGCCATAGGTTCGCCACCACTGCCCTAAAACATTAATGAAATACTGACATATTTGAAGTGACACCTTTTTACAGTGTCTTGTTAATGAGCAAGCATCTTTTCCATTACTTTTTCAGTCTTCTGATGTTCTTCCCAAGCACTCTCTGTGTGACCTTGCAGCAGTTTTATTTACATTCTGACACATTTAATTATTTTTAGTGCAACCTCCTCTCTTTTCACAATTTATAAATAAATCTTGATGAGGATTTCAGGCTACGGAAGGGCAGGCTGAATCCTTTTGGTCCACGGATGCTATTGCCAAGTGCAAGACTGTTCTCTCTCTTGAGCAAAAACTGCAAATTGGACATGAGTTCTTTCCAGCCAATTAAACCTCCAGGGGTACATGGTCTCTAATCCCCAAAAGGAAGACAGAATCAACTGAGCTGGAGGGCGAGGATGGGAAAACTATCGCCAGGGACTTTAATGTCCATAAATGCTTGAAATTTTCATTAAACCGCTTCCAGTGGGGCAGATAACTTAAAACTGCATTAAAAAGGACACGGTTGGAACTAAACTAAAAGACCTAGAATAAATAAACAGTTAAGAGTTCATTACGTAGCTGTCATTCTGTCAGCTTCTTGAATCCTTCCATCTTGACGTTGTGCACTTCTTAGAAAACAAAAAGGATGCTTCAGCACTCTTGCAATTGTGTGATTATGGGCAAGGAAGGGAGATAGAACATTTCTGGAAATTAATGTACACCCCAAAAAGGTACACCAATATCAGTCTATGGCTCCTGCCATCCCTTTCATGTCGGAGGCATTGTTTAAAACGCTTCCAGGTTGAAAGGATTAGCCAGTGACATCGTTGCCTGGTGGACACCCATGGGGGCTCCTTTTATGTCCCCGATAATGACGGGACTCACCCCCACCATGCAGCAGCACTCAGGTCTCCAATGCTTGCTTGCTAACCTCCAACTCACCATCCTAAGCACATGAGCCACTGTGCTCCTAGCCTACGACATTGTCTTGTCAAGTGATACTTGCTAACAAACCAGAGTTTGCTTATTTATTGTTTTCACTTCCCTGCCTATTATATTCAAGCATTTAAAGAAAAATTTACAGAAGGCCACCAGCCAGCCGGAGTAAAGCTCCCAGTCCTTCAGTTTCAACCTTAGACTTTTTCACAGCTGAAACTGATTGCATTTCCAAGCAACATTTTTCAGAAAGTTTTCCTCAGCGAGATTTCTTGAGACAAAACGTATGAGGTTAAAAAGATTATATGCATTCCAGCAACCGAAGTATTTTGCATTGAGGACCCATTTATATCCATGTACATGTGGGCAGAAAGCTGCTGTGATTATCTTCCTAACCCTCTTCCTATGTTCCAGTCAGTAGCTGGCTCTCTTTGCTACGAACAGGGACCCTTGCATCTGGTTGTTCATGTAACAATCTCCAAAACCTTTATTAGGCTAGCTGCCAACTCTTAAATTCTGGGTTGGAACATGTTTTAGCCACCCTTCCTTGAATTACAGTGGTGCTTATTATTTATTTATTTAACGCATGATGAGGACATGACAGAAGAGAAGGAAACAGATACAGTACACACTCTACGTGATTATATACCAATTTTTAGTTCTTCTGTTCAATGGTGTCTAATTCTTAGAAACTGCCTGGACTAGTTCCTGCAGTTTTCTTGGCAAGTTTTTTTCCCAAAAGGTTGGCCTGCCTCTTTTCTAAGGCTGAGAAGAAGTGACTGGCCCAAGTCAACCAGCTGGCTTTGTGCTCAAGGTGAGACTAGAACTCACAGTCTCCTGATGCCTTAACCACTACCTCAAAGGGATTCTCCCAATAAAAAACCAGAATATCAGAATAACACAGTTGGAAGGGACTTTGGAGGTTTTCTAGTTCAAACCCCTGGTCAAGCAGAAGATCCTATACCAGCAGTTCTCAACCTGTGGGTCGCGACCCCATCTGGAGTCGAACGACCGTTTCACGGGGGTCGCCAAACACGGCAGTCCACCATTTTCCCCCCCATTTTTTTCCCCATTTCCCCTTGGCCGTCGCGCGCGTGCCACGCTTGCGCGAATCGGGCTGTCGCGCCGTGCATACACGGTTCGGCCCATCGCGCCACGCATACATGGTTTGACCCGTTGTGCGCACACCGCGCATGCGTGATTTGGTCCATCGCGCCACGCATGTGCGGTTCGGGCCGTCGGTGCATGCTGCGCATGCGCGATTTGACCCGTTGCACCGCACATGCGCGGTTCGGTCTGTCGCTCCACGCATGCGCGGTTCGGGGCGCTGCGCCGCACATGCGCGGTTTGGGTTGGGCGCTGCGCGCACGCCGCACATGCGCAGTTCGGTCTGTCATGCCGCGCATGCGGAGTTTGGGGCACTACGTGTGCGCCATGCATGCGCGATTCGGCCCATCGTGCCACGCATGCACGGCGCAGGTCAGGGTCGCACCACGCATGGGCGGCGCAGGTGGGGTCTCGGCCTGAAAAAGGTCTCGGCCTGAACCACTGTCCTATACCATTCCAGACAAGTTGCTGTCCAGCCTCTTAAAAACTTCTAGTGATGGAGCACTCACAGCTTCTGGAGGCAAGCTGTTCCACTGATTAATTGTTCTCACTGAAAGTTCTCCTTAGTTCTAGGTTGCTTCTCTCCTTGATTAGTTCCCACCCGTTGTTTCTAGTCTTGCTTTCTTTGGAGAACAGGTTGGCCCCCCCCTCTTCTTTATGGCAGCATCTCAAATATTGAAATACTGCCATCTTGTCTCCCCTTGTCCTTCTTTTCACTAGACTAGACATACTCAATTCCTGCAACTGTTCTCCATAAGTGAACTTCTTCACTAATACTTCTTCACCATAACTTCTTCACCAATACTTCATCATTCACCACTCTTGTGACCAACAGTTCTCCTGTTCCCAGAGGTGGCAAATGCTGGCAGGCAAGATAACTCCATTCTATAGTGAAGTTATTCTGTTTCCCACCAGTTTTCATATGAGGAAAAATTAACTGCTAGCTGACTCTGAGGGAGATGATCATATCTCTCTGTTGTGGTAAGACTGTGAGATGGTATAAAAACGTGTCCATTTCATTTACGCACCCTTCAACTAAGATCCCAACACAACATGTCAACTTGTGATGAGTTGCCATCAGCAGAGAAAAGGGGAATAGAACATGAGCTGCACTCAGCATGCCCATATAAGAAAAAAAGGGCTAAGTTATTAATTTAATCCAGCAGATTCCACCAGTGTTCTGCCAATCAAGAGGACGCGTTCTCTTACACTCCTCTGAAAGTGCACAAATATAAGCCACCAGAGTTATGCAACACTTCAGAGCTTTTGAACCTTGCCACATTCTCTCTCCCAACTGACTTTTTAGCTAGAAGAGCTTCAGTGAGAAATTGAAAAGCCTAATGGAAAACAAACATCAATCTCTGCCATCATCTTTGTTTTTAAGAATGTCTGTGAGCCTCATTAGGTCCCATAAGTGTCCATAGAAAATGATAGTAGTTTTGCATGGGTATATGCTCAACCCAAAGCGCTAGAAGGATGCCGGAGAAAGATAATTTAACCATTCCGTTTTAGAAATCAGGAGAGTGTGAGTTCTAGTTCTGCATTAGGCATGAAAGCCAGCTGGGAGACTTTGAGCCAGTCACTAGGTCAGGGGACTTCAAGTCCCATGGTTGGCTGGGGAATTCTGGGAGTTGAAGTCCACAAGTCTTAAAGTTGCCAAGGTTGGGGACCCCTGCATTAGGTGATTGTGAGTTCTAGCCCTGCCTTGGGCACAAAAGCCTTAGGCATGAAAGCTGGCTAGGACCTTGAGCCCATCACCAGGAAACTGAATTCTAGTCCTGTGTTAGACATGAAGCCAGCTGGGCAACTATGGGCCAGCTGAGCTTTCTCAGGGTTGATGTTTTGGGGGAAATAAGAGGAGGAATATTAAATATGTTCATCTTGAATTTTTTTTTAAAAAAGCAGGATATAAATAAATAAAGGAATGGAGTGCTGACTGAAGCCCACATGTGTGAAGAGCACCCAATGTGGAGACGGCAGTCCTGAGGGTCAGCCATTTGCAACTTCCACTGTTATCAGTGAAGAAACCAACTGATTCACAGAAAACAGTAAGAAAAGGGAAATCAGAAAAAAAAACCAGCCTTTGCGATAACTTGGTTGAAATTGGGAAATGGTTCAGTTGCTGAAATTCTTGTACGATTCTCCCTTTGTTCTTAATAAAGATACTCTGACAATCCCGCCTAGAAAATAATTTCCGTTTAGATGGGGTTTCTCAATTTTAGCAACTTTAAGCTGTGTAGGTTCAACTCTCAGACTTCACCTGCCAGCAAGATCTAAATCTGTGACAGATAAATCCTTCTTGACAACTCCCAACTCTGGAATTTGACTTCAGTTTGGCTTCTAATCCACAAGAATATTAACACCACAGGAGTGTCAAGAATCAAAGGATATAGAGATGATGTGATAGATTCATTACAACTGTGTCTAAAGAACTGAGAGTAATGATTTACTCAGGGAAAGATTAATACTCTGAGTACCCTTCTTTCTTCAATTAGCTCTGATTGATATATTTATATCTGGATGGAGACTTTGAATCTCCAGTATATAACCTTCTGTTTGATGGTTATGCTAGAACATGCTGGAACAATTTCCATGACAACCCAACATTGTGCCTTGATTCCAACTTTTAACAATTTTCTGACAACTTCAATCCCGGAAAGAATGCACTCCACGCATGAGCATTTCTCTTTTTGAAAGAAAAAAGAAAAGCAAATTCTTTTTTAGCAAACTGAATGAAAAACTGCTGAGTGTTGCTTTCTGCACAAGAGTAACAAAATAATAACCAGATATTATTACACTGCAGCAGAGGTGGGCAATAAGGGCAATGTTGCGACCTATGGACTTCAACTCCCAGAATTCCTGAGCCAGCCTGGAGTCCACAGGTCATTAAATTGCCTTAGTTACCCACTTCTGCAGTACAGACTGACATGACACCCAAAGTCATAAATTTGGGTTACTCTCCCAATGGAATCCCAAAGGTGCTTTTTCAAAAAAAAAAAAAGGCAACTGGACTTCCTTTGCTTTTCTTTGAAGATGTTTCGCTTCTCATCCAAGAAGCTTCTTCCGTTCTGACTGAACGGTGGAGAATGGAAGGATTTATATTCCTTGCAATCATCTGGTTGTTAACACTCTTTCTGAGAATCATGGAAACCACTTGGAGGTTGGTTTGTGCCCTCGGGGTCACATGAATCCTCTAATCTGCCAATTTTTTTTCCTGGAAATCCATTCTGACTCCTGCACCATTCGAAGGGTGTTCATCCGCATAGCTCAATGTCTATGGAGCTTTTCAGTCCTCCAACTCGTGGCTGCCCCAAAGGCGCTTTCTTTCAAAAGGCAGCTGGACTTTCTCGGTTTGCTAGAAGACATTTCACTTCTCATCCAAGAAGCTTCTTCAGTTCTGAATGAATAGTGCCAAAACCTCCTAGGGCAGTGTTGGCGAACCTTTTAGAGACCGAGTGCCCAAACTGCAACCCAAAACCCACTTATGTAATGTTGGGTGCCAGGTGGGCGTGGCCATTGTGTGGGTGTGGCCCATTGGGTGGGCGTGGCTGCTGTGGTAACGGCAGGCTGGGTGGGACTAAAAAGTTCAATCAATCAATTCCAACTTTGCAAGGTCTTTTTTTTTCCCTGTGAGAAGTTGAAATTGATTGATTGGTTGAACCTTTTTTTTTTTCCACACGGTGGCGGAGGCCTAAAGCGAAAAGGTTTTATAAAATCCATCTGAAGGCCTAGGACTGGGGCGATGGAGCGCGTGCCCACAGAGAGGGCTCTGCGTGCCATCTGTGGCACGTGTGCCATAGATTCGCCACCATGGTCCTAGTGGCTTCAATGACTCTCAGACAGAGTACCAACAATCAGATGACTGCAAGGAATATAAGTCCTTCCATTCTGCGCCATTCAGTCAGAACTGAAGAAACCTCTTGGACAAAAAGCAAAACGTCTTCAAGGAAAAAACAAAGAACGCCCAGTTGCCTTTTGAAAGAAAAGCACCTTTGGGACAAGCATGAGTTGGAGGTCTGAGAATCCACATAGACCAGTGGTTCTCAACCTTGTCAACTTTAAGACTTGTGGACTTCAACTCCCAGAATTCCTCAGCCAGCTTTGCTGGCTGAGGAATTCTGGGAGTTGAAGTCCACAAGTCTTAAAGTTGACAAGGTTGAGAACCCCTGACATAGACAATTCTTCAGATGGAGAGAGACAAGTTCCAGTGTTCAAACTATAACATCTGACACCACCAACTGTTTCTTTTTCATAAATGAGAACTGCTGGACCAAAGCAGAAAAAAAACCACTTCACACCCCAGTGCAAATCCATATGAAATTCCGCAGACCTGCTTTATCTTATTCATTGGCTGCTTTAGTTCATACCTGATAAGCAGTAGCATTTATCAGCTCCAACCCATCTTGATAACGTGGAGCGTGCATCTCTATAATGTGTTTTGATTCAGAAAGGCATTGCTCCTACGATGGAGCTAACTGACTGCTTCACCAAAGGGAGAGAGAGAAAAAAATCAGTATTTGCAACACAAGAATTTGTGGGGAGGGTTTTTTCCCCCCACCACTAGTCTATTGGGATCCTGAGTGAGCAGAAAAGCTGAAATAAACAGGCTAGAGCAGATATCGGGATGAACCATCTGCCAGCTCACAAAATAGCACATTGAGCTATTTGTCATTTCAAGAAATTCACTTGGGAAGCTAAAACCGGGTATCATTATTTTAAATACTGTCACTACATCATATATAGCTGTTTTGCCATTTTGGTCAGGAGATAGAAAAGGGATAGAGAAAAATTATTTTCTCTATCACACAATACCAGGACAAGGGGGCACTCCCTAAAGCTCATAGCTAAGAAAGTGAGGACAAATAAAGGGAAATATTTCTTCACCCAGAGGGTCGTTGATTTATGGAATTCACTTCCAGAAGGGGTCGTGACAGCTGTCAGCCTTGACAGCTTCAAGGCAGGGTTAGATAGATTCATGGATGCCAAGTGTATCGGTGGTTATTAAAACGGATGTCCATGTGCCGCCTCTATGTTGGTTGAGGCAGGCAGGATTCCCTTGAGTACCATTTGTTGGGGGTCAAGGGAAAGGGAGGGTTTTGCCTTCTCTTTCTGCTCAAGATCCCCATGTACAATTGGTGGGCCACTGTGTGACACAGAATGCTGGACTCGATGGGCTTTGGCCTGATTCAGCATGGCTCTTCTTATGTTCTTATGTAGACAGTTGCATTTCTAAGATGCTACAGATTCCAAACAGCCATTTAAAGCACAGCCACCTTTACGTATGGAGGGATGTGTAAAGATTCAAAAACGTTTTGATACAAACACAGGTATTGATTCAGAAGATTTTAAAGACTAGCCTACAAGTGAAACCAGAAATTTTTTTCTTTGGAGGACTACAGGTAGTTCTTGATTTATGAGCAGAATTTCCAAGACAGTTGTTCATTAAGTCACAACCCTTTTGGCTACCAGTAAATGAATCATGCAGTTATAAAGTTGACCCAGCTTCCCCCACGGATTTTGTTTGTAGGCACTCAGCCGGGAAGGGTTGCAAGTGGTGATCACGTGACCCTGGGATCCTGCAACCGTTGCAAATACCTGCCAGTTGCCAAGCATCCAAATTTTGATCATGTGACTGTTGGTGCTGAGATAGTCCGAAGTGTGAGGCCAGGACACAAGTTGCTCTTCACAATGCCATTGTTAAATGAAACGATCGCTAAATGAATGGTTGGACTACCTGTCCTGGATCGTTCTTATATATAAAACAACTGCAGCAAGTTTACTATATACTCAGAAAATGGAAAAGTTGGAACGTTTGGTGAAGACGATGGAGTTTGCAGAGATGTCTCTGGAGGCAGGACGAGAAGCAACGGATGGAAACTAATCAAGGAGAGAAGCAACCTAGAACTAAGGAGAAACTTCCTGACAGTGAGAACAATTAACCGGTGGAACAACCTGCCTCCAGAAGCGGTGAATGCTCCAACACTGGAAGTTTTTAAGAAGAGACTGGACAGCCATTTGTCCGAAATGGTATAGGGTTTCCTGACTGAGCAGGGGGTTGGACTAGATGACCTCCAAGGTCCCTTCCAACTTTACTACTACTATTACTACTACTACTACTACTACTACTACTACTACTACTACTACTACTACTACTACTACTATTATACTTTTTCTGATCAGAGAAAAAACAACATCAGCATTTATGGCCGATTGGAAACTTCTTATGCACTTCTTGCATGTAACAGGAAAAAAAAGGCCTATGATTTGTGATATGGATGGTTAGAAAAAAAATGGATAACAGAAAGGAGCTTTTTTTTGTAATCAGAGTGTGGGATAATTTTCTAATCATCACTAGATTTGCCTCAAAGAAAATCGGAACTCCTTTCTACTTCTTTTTTATTTTTTCTGTCGGCAGTTTTCTTTTCTTCCTTTTTCTTCCCTTTATTTCTGCAATAGTTTAGGCTAGCATTTAATGTTCCCTTTTGAACTTCTAATAAAATTTATGTTTAAAAAGATTAGGATATAAGTATTTCTGGTGCCATCCTTTTCCTACACTCCGAAACCAGACGCAAAAATGCCAAACTGCATCCTATGAGAAAAGAGAAGGTGTATTTCAAATTAGTTAATCCTTCAGTCTCACATTCTAGGGGGAAAAAAGGGAATCTCAAGAGGGTGAGAATAAGGCTGCTTTAAGGAATTTGCTAATAAATGAGGGTTAGAGCATTCAGGGTTATTTACTGGCCAAGTTTCCTTTTCTTTTACATTTGCTTTTCCTGATGTTTTTCTACTTAACAAAAGGTTTGAAAAGGTTAAAACAAAGGAAAGGATTGAAATCTAGAAAGGAATAGTCTAGCAAAAAGGACTAGAGGTGACATGATAGCAGCCTTCCAGTATCTCAGGGGCTGCCCCAAAGAAGAGGGAGTCAAGCTATTCTCCAAAGCCCTGGAAGGCAGAGCAAGAAGCAACGGGTGGAAACTAATCAAGGAGAGAAGCAACCTAGAACTAAGGAGAATCTTCCTGACAGTTAGAACAATTAACCAGTGGAACAACCTGCCTCCAGAGCATTCACCAGAAGCGGTAAATGCTCCAACACTGGAAGTTTTTAAGAAGAAACTGGACAGCCATTTGTCCGAAATGGCATAGGGTTTCCTGCCTGAGCAGGGGGTTGGACTAGATGACCTCCAAGGTCCCTTCCAGCTCTGTTATTCTGAATTAGATATCCAACTGGCTTACACCAGAGAGACCAACAGCTTATGGCTGCCATGAAGAGAAACCTCAATTGGCAGCCTGTGCACCATTACAGGAAGCTTGGTTAGTTTTAACCTTGGTTTTTCGGATCATGTGTAACTCAGCCCTTCCCAGATTCTTGGCCATTTCCTTCTGCATCAATCTGAAAAGTAATTAATTCGCTCAGTTTAAAATTTTCTGCAAGATCAGTCAATCTCTACGCTTGTATCAAGATTTATTTAATGGGTTTATTTTGCTGACCAGTGCACAAAACCTTTTGCTACGGTATTATACATATTGGATTCTTTCAAGTATCTTTAAGAAACCACAATCCTATTAAGGCTATCTGGGGAGATTGTTGCACACATGATTTGTATTATACTGTACATTGGGCATAATTTGCATGATGAAATCAGGAAGCCCATGGTGAGATGACTTCCATGATTTTACGCCCAGACAAATCCCTTCCAAAACTCTTTTCTTGCATTGTTTGCTCAAGAACCTAGGAATGGTTGGATCCATGTAGAAACTCTTATCTTTTTCATCCCAGAGAGAGAATTATTCCCCACCCTGAATGAAATGAACAATAGAAGAGAATATTTGTAGCTCAGGGCTGGTCTGTGGGTCCTTTGTGTTCCCTGAGTTTGATGGTTTTCTGGTTTTTGTTTCATTACGCAACTAGGTAATATCATCAGTGCTAGAAGGAGGGAGGAGGAGGAGGAGGAGGAGGAGGAGGAGGAGGAGGAGGAGGAGAAGAAGAAGAAGAAGAAGAAGAAGAAGAAGAAGAAGAAGAAGAAGAAGAAGAAGAAGAAATAATAAAGATAGATAGATAGATAAGATAGACAGACAGACAGACAGACAGACAGACAGAGGGATGATAAGGATAAGGAGGAGGAGGAGGAGGAGGAGGAGGAGGAGGAGGAGGAGGAGGAGGAGGAGGAGGAGGAGGAGGAGGAGGAGGAGGAGGAGGAGGAGGAGGACAACTAGGACTGTGGGATCGTTGGTGCACTCTAAGCTTGGTTGTTTTCTTGCAAATATTTCATTACCAAACTGGGGTGCAGTGTGGACTAGCCTCCTCAGGGTGCACGCTGCACGATGTGAATTTGTCATGGCTAAACACTCTACACAGTCTGATTGCTGGACCTCCCAAGGATCTCCCAGCAAGAAGCCGCAGCAGGAATATGAAAAATAAAAACAACCCTTAATGCTGTATTTTGTTCCAATATACAAAATAAATAAATAAGTAAATTACCAAACCAGGTAACACCCTCAGTCTGCTAGATAGCCCAGCACCCATAATTTTGCCTAGTTGTATAAAGAAACATCTGCAAGAAAACAACCAGGCTCAGAAAAGCATCAAGAGCCCACAGTAGGTAATTTAAAAAAAAAAAAAGTTTAAATGGAACAACTGAGAATGCCTAATACATCCTTTCTATTTTCAAATCAAAAACAGGTAACGGAGAACTCTAAAAACTAAAGAAGAAATGTGAATGGTTTAAAAAAAGAAAAATCAGAATGCCGCCAGTGTGCACAGATGACAATACAGGCCTTCCAAAAATTCCTTGCATGACATTTTCCTGCTTCTTTGTATTATATTGGTCGAAACGAATGGGCACTTGATTGGCACAGCCTGAATTTAGCTGCTACCCAATGTTCTTCTACCTTTATGAGCTGTAGTCTGAAAGATTTTCAGTGAAGTGGCCATCTCACAGAATCAGACCAGATAACTGGGATTTGGCCCCCATCCCTCTCCTTTAAATACTCACACAAAAGAGTAACCCCGAGGAAAGAAGCATTCAGCTCCAGCAATTTGCGTCAAAGTTACAACGCACAAGCAGACAAACCCAGTGCAAAGAAAGAATAAAAACTTCTGAACTTTGTTTCTCCTATGAAACCAAGTACAGGTAGTCCTTGACGTATGACTACAACTGACCCCAACATTTCTGTTGCTAAGTGAGACATGGGTTAATTTGAATTTTGCCCTGTTTTTACAATCGTTCTTGCCACCGTTATTAAGTGAATCACTTCAGTTGTTCTGTTAACAACATGGTTGTTAAGTGAACCTGGCTTCCCCATGGACATTGCTTGTCAGAAGGTTGCAAAAGGGGATCACGTGACCCTGGGACGTCGTAAATATGAGTCGGTTGCCAAGTGTCTGGATTTTGATCATGTGATCCTGGGGATGCTGCAATGGTCGTAAGTGTGAAAAACGGTCATAAGTCGCTTTTTCCAGTGCCAATGTAACTTTGAGCAGTCACTAAATGAACTGTTGTAAGTTGAGGACTATCTGTAAAGCATACATTCAACATTCACAAAACAGGTGCCTCATCGGATGCATTGGGCCACAGCCAATGTCTTCTACGATGAAGAAGGAAACTGTTGCACGGCATATGTTGGCTTTAAATGGGGGGGGAACTGATTTAATACACAACTTGCATACAGGTAAATGGGGGGAAACTGATTTAATACACAACTTGCATACAGGTAACCCTCAACTTACAACTGCAACTGAGCCCACGGTTTCAGTTGCTAAATAAGACAGTTATTAAGTGAGTCTTGCTCCATTTTACCACCTTTCTTGTCGCAGTTGCTAAGTGAATCACTGCAGTTATTAAATTAACCACACGGTTGTTAAATGAATCTGGCTCCCCCATTGACTCTGTGTGTCAGAAGGTTGTAACAGGGGATCCCGTCACCCTGGGACACTGCAACGGTCATGAATACGAGTCAGTTACCAAGCGTCTGACTTTTGATCATGTAACTCTGGGGATGCTGCCGTCCCGCTCTCTCCCTCAGGCTTGCCCCACCGACATCTCCCCTCTCCTGCCTATTACCTTCTCTCCACCCCTCTCGCTCCTCCTTCTCACAAAAACCCCTCCTTTTATATCCTTTCCTCTCCTCCCCCAGGCATTCACCCACTGCCCTGCTCATCAGCTGGAGGCAGCGCTCATCAGCTGGAGCTGCCTGCACTGATTCTGGGGTCCCCGCCAAGCCCCGCCAGCCCTGCAGTTCCAGCTGATTCTCTGCCTGAAGAGTCCGTGCAGCTGCTGCCCATCCTGGGGTACCGGATGCTCCAATCAGCTGGAGCCGCATGCGCCAATCCCGAAGCCTCAGCAAAGCCCCAGCCACACCGCAGCTCCAGCTGAGTCTTCCCCCGAAGACTGTGTGTGGCTGCCAGCCAGTCCCGAGGCCGCCAGAAGCCCCGATCGGCTGAAGCCGCTCACACCAATCCTGGGGCCTCTGCAGAGCCCCACTGCAGCTCCAGTTGACTCTGCCCCAGGATTCTCAGGCGGCTGCCAATTCAGCTCACCATCACCCCCGCTACATACTCAATCATCTCCTCCTACTAGACTCCTTGCGGGCCAGATCTAAACACATCATGGACCGGATCTGGTCCACGGGCCTTGAGTTTGACATGTCTGCACTAATCTATCCACCAAAATGACTTACTCTGCCATAAGAGAGGTTTATAAAATTGCGCAAAGTCCAGGAAAAGTGGATCAAAACTCCTGGGCTTGTACTTCCCCCCCCTTCCAAGACATGCAGTGAAATGAATTGCTTAATCACAGGTCAAAGTCAAAGATGTTTGTCTTCACAAGAAATGTTAACTGTCTCTTGAAAATTGTTTCTTGAAAAAGCTGCTAGTTCTGTGTCTACTTATTCTGAAGACAACTGGAGCCAGAGTAGTAAATGTGCATTACAAAATAACAGTTACTCAGACATTATGTAACTACATTTGCAATCTGAATCATTTATTCAAGTGTGAACTGACCTAGAGACTACACTGGTGACATTGAGGGCAATAGAAGAAGGGGACGACAGAGAGTGAGGTGGCTGGATGGAGTCACTGATGCAGGAGGCGTGAGCTTAAAGGGACTCCAGAAGATGGTAGAGGACAGGAAGGCCTGGAGGAATGTTGTCCATGGGATCGTGATGGGTCGGACACGACTTCGCAACTAACAACAAGTATATATATATACACACACACACATACACATATATATAAATTGGAGATGAACACACGTATCTTAGTGAGCAATTGCTTCCCTCATCACTACAATCTTATGAAAGGGGTGCCTAGCAGTTAGGACACTGGGCTTGTTGACCAGAAGGTTGGCAGTTCAAGACCCAAGCACCACACCCTGATATGATGAGCTCCCGTTACTTGCCCCAGCTCCTGACCACATAGCAGTTTGAAAGCATGCACATGCGAGTAGATAAATAGGTACCACTTCAGTGGGAAGGTAACAACATTTCATGCCCTTCAGCATATAGTCATGCGGGTCATGTGACCACAGAAGCATCTTCAGACAATGCTGGTTCCCTAGGCCAAGAAACTGCTCCCTAGAGTCAGACATAACTTGACAGGGGAAAACTTCACTTTTTTCTACAACAGGGGTGTCAAACTCCGCAACGTATGTGTTGCGACGTATGTGTTGCGACGTATCGTGACTGGCATGCTGGCTGAGGAATTCTGGGAATTGAAGTCCACAAGTCATGAAAGGGTCAAGTTTGAAGACCCCTGCCTTAGAGAATAATTAGTCAAAAACCAAGAACCCATAAACTAAGGTTCAATCGCATGTTAGACAGCAACAGTAACACTTGCTTCCGTATCAGCAGCAAACCCTGTTATGCTTGACAGTCAGTCAGCTGATTCTAATCAGCAATATGCTGAGGCCCTAAAGCTCCCATAGGCTTTTTTCCTAAGCTGGAGTTGGATGACTTCCTCAGCCCAACTAAGGAAAGGATTCTCCAGTGTTATTTCCTTTGACAAAATTGGCCAATTGTGTTCCTGAGATTCTAGTTCATGGTCAAAAAAGGATTCTTCCTGATCAGAACTTCCTGAGCAGAGTTACAACAGGACCCTTGATGGAGACCTTGAATTTCCATTCCTCCTCTTGAATCAGAGGCCCTCCACATGAGTTTGACTATGGCTTTTCTTGAGAATTGAGCAACACATCTCAAGAACTTTAAATTGGGAAAGTAGGCTTGTTTTAGAAAAGACAGCGAAAGAGAGAGAGATGAGGTATATTCTCTCTCAACAAGCACACACTATCTCTATCTATCATCTATCAACTATCATCTATCTATCTCTGTATCTATCTATTTAATTTAGGTAGCACCCATCTCACTACAGTATCTTAATGATGCTTGGCGTTCATAAATAAAAAGTCATAAAATCATATAAAAACATTTAAAGCAGAATTAAAACTGAATTGCAAATCAATAAAAGCAAGGATAAAAGATAAGTTAAATGGTGAAGGGAGCACTTTCAGGTCACCAACCACATCCAAAGTTGCCCACCACTCTCTGATCCCTCACATGAGTTGGCAGTGCCAGCTGTTCAAGCTCTTCTGGAAGTCCTGTAGAAGGGGGACTAAGTTTACCACTGGGGCCAAATGCCCCATAGTTGTTTACTTGAACTATAAGGAAACGACAAAGAGCTTGCGCAGTAGTTCCAATAAATACTCAGGATGTCCATCCCCACATAAAATAGACCAGGAGTCTTCAAACCTGGCCCTTTTATGACATGTGGACTTCAACTCCCAGAATTCCTCAGCCAAGCACACTGGCTGAGGAATTTTGGGAGTTGAAGTCTACAAGTCATAAAAGGGCCAAGTTTGAAGACCCCTGATATAGACAAAGAGAGCCAATTTGATGTAGTGGTTAAGGTGTTGACCTAGAAACCAGGAGATGGAGAATTCTAGTCCTGCCTTAGTCAAGAAAGCCAGCTAGGTGTCTTTGAGCCAGTCCCTCTCCCTCAGCTGAACTCACCTCACAGGTTGTTGTGGTGAGGAAAATAGAAGGCGGAAGGAATATTAGGTATGTTCGCCACCTTGAGTTATTTATAAAATAAAATAATAAAGGTAGGATTTTAAAGAATCTTTTAAAAATGCCACATTGCCATTATGTGGTAATGAACATTCTGTTTATGCTAACAATGTCCAACCTCTATTGGTTTTCCCTCAGAAATCATTTTAAATTAAAAAAAAAAAGACTGGGAAGAATAAATGTGATTAATAGACCAATTAACTAAAGGAAATATTTGAAGGCAAAGATGAGATGAATCTTGTTGTTTGCATACCTTCGATCTGAGCCTTGTCCTTACCATGCTTGTAAAGTCCAAGAAATTGCAGAACAAGATGTACTGTTCTTACTCCCCTCCTGTTCTGGAGTAGCAATGCTCACCACAAAACTGCTTGTTGTAAGACGTAAGAAGCCATCATATAGCCCGTTAAGGGCACAAACTGCCTGCCTGCCTGCCTCAAAGCTTCTACAATGGTTACAAAAAAGCTGTCAAGCCATGATTATAATATGATCCCTGATCGGTTGGGGCACAGCTGTAATTATTCCAAGAAAGTCAGAGAATTCACAAGTGGAATTCACAAGTGGAATTCTAATGTTTAATTACCTGAAACATCAAATATTTCAGAGATAAAGTGCTCCACTTTTATTTTAAAAGTATGCAGAAGAAAGTGGGACAAAACATTGTATATAAATGTAAGGCTGGACTTCATTATATTTTGCCATCTGCTGGCAAGTAAAAAAAAGCTTTACCTGTTTCTTAGCTGTTTTTACAGCTTCAAAGCTATATGAAATGCACCCCACCTATTACTTAGAATTCGTCTTCACAGCAATGAGACCCCTTTTTGGTGTTGGGGGGGTTGAGACTATAAGCTCATGATGGTGTCTTATAAGGTTATCTGATCTGGCACTTGATCTGAAGTGATCACAATCTTCTCCTAAAAATAGGAAGAGATAAATTAGCTTAAGTCTTCTTTTTCTTACAGATTTGAAAATCATTCAGTGATCTTTTATATATATATACATATATATATTTGTTTTCTGAGGTTTTCGCGGGTGTTTGTATGTAGGTCTTTGGTTATTCGGGTTTTCTCCCACGTAGAATTTGAAGTGTCTTGGCGACGTTTCAACGAAGTGTCATTCGTCATCTTCAGGCTGGTGCTTTCGGCTTCTGCTTCTAGGAGCAATGTGAGATTTTAGCTGTTTCTTCCTTTTAACTGCCAGTGGGGGTTTGAACTGATTGGCTGGGAGCTCAGCTGTGTTCTGATTGGGTGGAGGTGTGTTCTGATTGGTTAGGGGCTTGGCTGTGCTCTGATTGGATGGGGGGTTGGCTGTGCTCTGATTGGATGGGGGAGTGTTCTGTTTGGATGGGGGCTTTGTTGTGCTCAGGTTAGTCAGTGTTACAAGGGGATTAGAGATGGTGAACTGTGTAGCTGTTTGGCTTTGCGTTCGTGGTCGTGCCTCATCTTCATGGTGGGTGTCAGTTTGCTTCGTGTATGGATTGGAGGGGTTTAAGGTGGCTAATGATGCAGCTGTGGTCTGGCTTCTGGTTTGTGGTCGTGCCTCCTCATCAGTGTGGGTTTGGGTTTGCTTTTTGCCTGGATGTGTGGTGGTGACATCCTGTGTGGTTTTTGTGAGTGTAGGTCTGGTGTCATTCCCCGTGCTATGGACTCGTCTGTCAATAAGGGCGGGTTTCCAAATGGCTGGTAGGCAGGAGGTATCATCTCGTTTGTTCATGCTGTGTGGGCGTTTTTCTATCTCGATGGCTTCTCTGATTATTCTGTTATTAAAGTGTTCAGTTTTGGCGATAGTTCTGGTCTTTTTGAAATCAATTTCATGTCCTGTGGCTTTGAGGTGTTGGACCAGGGAAGAAGTTGGTTCCTCTTTTTTGACTGAGTTTTTGTGTTCTTCAATGCGTGCACTTATTCTTCTGTTGGTTTGTCCAATGTATGTGGTGGAGCAGGCAGTACATGGGATTCCAGAAGCCAGACCACAGCTGCATCATTAGCCACCTTAAACCCCTCCAATCCATACACGAAGCAAACTGACACCCACCATGAAGATGAGGCATGACCACGAACACAAAGCCAAACAGCTACACAGTTCACCATCTCTAATCCTCTTGTAACACTGACTAACCTGAGCACAACAAAGCCCCCACCCAAACAGAACACTCCCCCATCCAATCAGAGCACAGCCAAGCCCCTAACCAATCAGAACACACCTCCACCCAATCAGAACACAGCTGAGCTCCCAGCCAATCAGTTCAAACCCCCACTGGCAGTTAAAAGGAAGAAACAGCTAAAATCTCACATTGCTCCTAGAAGCAGAAGCCGAAAGCACCAGCCTGAAGATGACGAATGACACTTCGTCGAAACGTCGCCAAGACACTTCAAATTCTAAATTTATATATATATAAAGTTTTTATTGAATACAAAAAAAGAAAAGGATTAAAAACACTGAACATGGTAAATCGTCTTTGACAGACATCTCAGTCCATATTATACATTAATTACATATAACTTATCTATATACAAACTATACATTTCTAATCTCTATTTTAATTTATCTCTTTATTTGTGACCTCTATTTTTTTCCTCCATCTATAAAATTTATTCCATATCAAATAAAATTCTGTGTCTTCCTGTTTTTTTTAATCTTTTAGTTAACCTATCTAGTTCTACGCAAAACATAATTTTCTTTATTAGATCTTCCTCACTCGGTGTTTCTATTGCTTTCCATTTTTGAGCAAATAGTATCCTTGCCGCCGTAGCCACGTGAATGATTAAATATGTGTCCTCTTTATTTACATTTTTCTCTAATATTCCTAATAGTAATGCCTCAGGTTTGTATAGAATGTTTTGGCTAGTCATTTCTATTACCCATTCCCAGACCATATGCCAATACACCTGTGCTTCTCTATATGTCCACCATATATGAAAAAGGTAACCTTTTCTTTTTTACACTTCCAACATGTAGAAGAGTATCTTTTATACATTTTGGCTAATCTGGCCGGAGGGAGATGCCATCTGTAAATCATCTTATACAAGTTTGAAAATCATTCAATGTTCTGTTCACCTATCTGCTGATAGGAAAATACTTTCTGAGAAAAATCTGGGAGAATCTGACAGAGATGATAGTGCTAGGATTCACACTTCCTGATAGAGACTTCTTCTGATTTTGACAAATCCAAACATCATGCTTTGTAAATGTCGATGGAGGTTCTCAATCATCCAAGTCATGGTTGTCCCAAAGGGGCTTTTTCAGAAGGCAATTGGACTTCCTTTGTTTTTCCTTGAAGGTGTTTCACTTCATATCCAAGAAGCTTCTTCAGTTCTGACTGAATGGTGGAGGATGGAAGGATTTATTGCCACAGAATTCATTATCTTCATTTGGTCCTTAGCACTCTGTACAGATCTGTACTTTGGAGAAACAAAATCACCACTTCACAAATACATGGCACAACACAGGAGGACAAACCCATCAGGACAAGATTCAGCAGTCCATCTGCATTTGAAAGACAAAGGTCACTCTTTGGAACACAGCAAAGTCCACATGGCAATGGACCAGGATACTTGCGGGACCGTCTTCTGCCTCATGAATCCCAGCGACCGGTTAGGGCACATAGGGTTGGCCTCCTACGGGTCCCGTCTGTCAGACAGTGTCATCTGGCGGGGCCTAGGGCAAGGGCCTTCTCCGTTGCTGCCCCAGCCCTCTGGAACCAACTTCCCACAGAGGTTCATACTGCTTCCTCCCTCCTAGCCTTCCAGAAATTGTTGAAGACGTATTTATGCCGACAGGCTTGGGGCGTATGAACTGCACTCTGCCCCTGGGCCTTTGACTGTGATTGTATGTTGTATGAATGTAATAAATTTATCTAGTTTTTATACAGCATTGTAATTAGTAATTTTAATTGACTCTATGTTTATATTTTTACTTGTATTGTTATTGTAAGCCGCCCTGGGTCCTAGGAGAAGGGCGGCATATAAGTTTAAATAAATAAATAAATAAATAAACATTATGGACAAAGAGGGGTTGGAAAGAGGGGTCAAAACCAATCAAATAAAATGTACCAGGCGTATAGTTGAGGCTTGACGTGAGGAGTGAGAAATGTTTACTAAACCAGACGTTCACAAAAACTGATCCTTAGAGTTGTATTGCAGGATATATGATGATTGCTTTTTAATATGAACTTATGTTTAATGTTGATGGTTTTAATAAAATATTTTTTTATTAAAAAAAAAGAAAAAAAAGAGACCATTTACGTTAAGTTTGAACAGCCCTCTCTCAACAGAGAGGGAGGGATCTCCTGTCTACAACACAGTCCTTTCAGCAGTTCCAAGAAGGTTCCACATCCATTTGCAACTATTCAGGTGACCCCGAGGGCACCAATAACCCTTCAAGTGCCCTCAAAGACACTCAGAAAGATAATTGCAAGGAATGCAAATCCTTCCATCCTCTACCATTCAGTCAGAACTGAAGATACTTCTTGGGTGAGAAGCGAAACGTCTTTGAGGACAAAGTCCAGTTGCCATTTGAAACAGCACCTTTGGAACATGCTTTGTAAATCACATTTTCTAACTTAGCTCAATGAGTGAACCACATCGCTTCCTGCTTATCCACTAATCCATTCTCAACCAAGACATGGCTTAATCCAGAAAGTGACATTTTTGTCACAGATGTCTGGTCACCTGTGAGATTGGACAACCTTAGATGGACCATTAGCTGGTTTAGATATATTGCTAAGTATCCCGTGCTTTGTTTGGATATGGTTTAGCCTCAACTGTCAGGCTAAAAATTGATTCATTTTAGCTGAGAATTCTCAAGACTCCTAGGACTTGTTCAAGAAATCATGATTTAAAATTCCTCAGGCTAGAAAAAGGCGCGCCATCTTGTTCCTGCCACAGCATCTGCAAATGAAGCAAATTATGAAATCTTCCTGGAAAATGGCGGGGTGGGGATGATCTGTGCGAATGTATACAGCACAGATAGTCCTTGACTTACAACCATTCATTTAGTGAGTGTTCAAAGGTACGACGGCACCCAAAAAAGTTACTTATGACCATTTTTCACGCTTATGACACCTGCAGCATCCCCCGTGATCGTGTGATCAAAATCTGGACACTTGGACATTGGCATGTATTTATGATGGGTCCCGGGGTCACGTGATCCCCTTTTGTGACCTTCTGACGATCAAAGCCAACGGGGGAATCTAGATTCACTTAACAACCAAGTTACTAACTTAACAATTGCAGTGATTCACTTCACTTCTGTGGCAAGAAAGTTTGTAAAATGAGGCAAAATTCACTTAAAAAGTGTTTTGCTTAGCAATGGAAATTTTGGGCTCAATTATAATCATAAGTCATAAGTTACCTGTACTGTCCTTTTTCTACTGTTCTTTGTTTTAAAACAAAAACAAAAAATTGAGTCATACGGACAAAGAGAACAGAGACTTTGGATTGCAGAAAGAATTCAAGTCGGCTTTATCCCTATCAAACATTTACTGAATAAATCGATTCCCTGGTGTTTCTTTTTGCAATACCCCAGTGCAACAACAACAAAAAAATGCCCTTGAGGTTGGGGGGGGAAAATGTAGGGTTGGTTTTATTTTACTTACAAAGAAAGCCACTTCAAAAGGAGAGTACAAATTTGCACACGCTCTAAGAGAGAATTCTGTTTAATAAAGCAGTTTAAGTGAATTTGGCTTCCTGTTCCCTGGGCGCTTTGTTTTTCCTTGCTATCTTTTCAACCGCTGCTTTGACGGGGTCAATTTCTTAAACAGGCTTCATTGTAAGCCACACTTAACTCGCTGTGCAAATGCACTATTTTTTTTTATTTTTTTTATAATAATTTTTTTTTATTTTTATTAAAACAATCAACATTAAACATAAGATCATATTAAGAAGCCATCATTATAGAACCTGAAATACAACACTAAGTATTAGTCTTTGTAAACGTCTGATTTGGTAAACATTCTTCACTCCTCACGTCAAGCCTCAACTATACGCCTGTTACATTTTATTTGATTGGTGTTTCTCTTATCTATAGTCTATCCACTGTTTCCAGTCTATCACATATTGTTCATCTCAGTAATAGTGCAATCTTTTATGATCCCTAACAAAAGATCCTGAGGTAGAAATTCAATAAGTACCCCCTACTCCTTCTTCTGCTAGCGTACTTGGTGGCTTTAATGAAAACCCATTTTCTTCCTCCAATACAAGTTTACTGTAGGGCACCACTTCCTGCCCCTGAGATGTATTTATGTCACCTATTGCGTGCCCAGGTATCATCCAGATGGGGATCCTATCGTGTAGGACAGTGGTTCTCAACCTTTTTCAGGTTGAGACCCCACTTGCGCCGCCCATGCGCGCCGCAACCCCGACCCGCGGTCTGCCATTTTGTTTTTTTATTTTGTTTTTATTTATTTTTTCATCACGCGCGTGCCGCGCATGCGTGGTTCGGGACGGCACGCGTGCGCACCGCGCATGCGCAGATCGGCCCGGCGCGGTCCGCCATTTTGTTTTTTTATTTATTTTATTTATTTTTTTTTGTCACGCGCGGGCCGCGCGTGCGCGGATCGGGCCGGTGCGCGTGCACCACGCATGCGCGGATCGGCCCGTCACACTCCGCCATTTTGGTTTTTTTGTTTTTTTGTCGCATGCGCGCTGCGCATGTGCGGATCGGCCCATTGCGCGCGCGTGCGCGCGTGACAAAAAAATGTAAAATAAAAAAAACAAACAAAATGGCGGACCGTGACGGCCCGATCCGCGTATGCGCGGCGCGCGGGTGACGGCCTGAACCACGCATGCACGGCGCGTGCACGACGAAAAAAAAATAAAAAAATACAAATAAATTTAAAAAAAACACAAAATGGCAGACCGCGGTGTCCGGCGACCCCCGCAAAATGGTCATTCGACCCCAAATGGGGTCGCGACCCATAGGTTGAGAACCACTGGTGTAGGAGGTACTTATATTTCATCCAGACCCACAACAACGGGGTTCGTAGAGGGTTCTCCCTGAAGTTCGTATCAGCCTTTTTGTCATACACCAAGTATGTGTGCCATCCAAATAGTAGACCATGCCCTTCAATATCCAGTATTCGTTTGTTTGTCATGTTAATCCAGTCACTCAGCGCCACCAATGCCGCGGTGTAGTAATATAGCTTTAGATTGGGCATTTTTAATCCCCCTCTCTTCCTTGTGTCTTGTAGGATTTTTAATTTAACTCTCGGTTTCTTGCCATCCCAGATAAATCTGTTGATGCACTTCTGCCAGTCGTCCAGTTCCACTTCCTTTTTGAGTACGGGTAGCATTTGGAAAAGAAATAGAAATCTTGGCAATACGTTCATTTTTACAGCCGCTATCCTGCCCAGCAGGGACAATTGTAGTGTTTTCCACCTGTCCAGGTCTGTTTGTATCTTGTTCCACAGCGCTTCGTAGTTATTTTTGTATAATTTTGCATTCGTTGCTTCTATCTCCACTCCTAAGTATTTAACTTTTTTAACTATTTCACAGCCCGTTGTCCTTTCCAAGTCCCGTTTTGCTTTGTTGTCCAGATTTTTAACTAACATCTTCGTCTTAGATATGTTTACTTTGAAGCCTGATACCCTACCATAGTCTTTCATTATCTCCATCAGTCTCTTTGCTGATTGTACTGACTATTGATGGAAGGGAGAGAACGAAAGAAAGGCCGACATTTTTAAACACCCCGTGCATTTGAAATAAGTCAAATTACGAGCGAGAAAAATGGCCAAGCCTATTTCAGCATAGGAAATACCTTACTTTGATTCACTACCGTGCATTTACATTTATGGACAGAGAAGATAATGAATTATTCATCAGAGTACACACATAGAAACACGCATGTTCACACACACACACATCTCTTGTCAAAACAGGATGGCCTCTTATTACAAAGATAGTCACAAGATATTTTGACATCTGAGGTTGATTGTATCTATTCTCTTTTCTTTCTCTCCCCCCCCCCATTCCCTTGACTTTTCGGTGAAAATATAAAACACGGAGAAGGGAGGGCTTTTTCCAAACTGCAATTTTTTCCAAAATCTCCAACGTGAAACAAGATACTCAGCAAGATTGCAAAAACGATTGTCTTCCTTTTTCCCCCCCTTTCCCTAGTTATATAAGTAGCAGAAGGATGATTTGAGGTCAATAAGCACCTTGCAATGGGAAACCATTGATCTCTGGCAGGAGAGTATTGGATGCAGGGACGGGATGCTACGTCAAGCACAAACAACCAGACCCGCACGTATAGAGTTCAAACTAGTTACTGTATTGCTGTACGCCTATTTCACAGGAATCTTCCCAGACAGGCAGATCAGGCTCAGAGGCAGTCAAGGAGGGGAGGAGGGGAGGACCTTATTCTCTTGTGTTTATGTAATGAGTCCGTGCTAATTCCCCTCTTGATCCCTCCTCCCCAGATAGGATGGTTGCTCTTCAGCATGCTATGGACAATTGGGAAAAGACGTCACCATTTCTATGCAGTGAAGGCACTCTCTGTTCCTGTGCAAAAATGCCTGATGCCCCTGAATTATGCCCAAGCTTCTAGCAACCAGCCTTTAAGTCACTTGCTCCTGGGTGACAGCTTTATTCAGACCAGGCCAGAATAGCTGAGCCTTGTAAGTTAAGAAAGAGCTCCTTTTCCACAGCAGAAATCACCTGTGGGCCACTGACCCCAAAGTATCTCAACACGGGAATCCATAGCAAGGCAACAAGAAGAAGCAAGTGATAAAATGTGGGTCTGCAGCCTTCCATACAAATAGGAAAGTTTATCAGCCTTCGGAGATGGGCCAGGTCAAGTAGCAGATAGAGCAATGGTGGCGAATCTATGGCACGCGTGTCAGAGGCGGCACTCAGAGCCCTCTCTGTGGGCATGCACACTGTCACCCCAACCCTGCCTCCCCTCATGGTCTCCTCCTCACCAGCAGCCACCCCAGAAGAGAGTCACCCCCGGGAATGGGCTGCATGGAGCAGCGCGGCCAAGGACATGGCAGCCAGGCAGCAGGGACAAGACTCCACCCTCACACCCCGTTGCACGCATGATGCTGTGGGTCACGGACAGAAGGCATGGTGGCCATGGCACTGCAGGGCCACCTGGGTGATCTGCGGTGGGCCCTGGAGGCAGTGGGTGGCCCTGTGGGTAGGCAGGATGGGGACGCGGCATGGCAGGGCAGGCAGAAGGTGGAGCTGGGGCAGAGCAGGCATGGCAGAGGGCATAGCTGGGGCAGGGCGGAGGTGGGACAGGGCACTTGATCTCTAAAAGATTCACCATCACTGAGATAGCAGGTTCCAGAAATGTTATTTTATTGCTGTAGGGCAGTGTTTCTCAACCCTGGCAACTTTCAGAGATATGGACTTCAACTCTTTCTCTAGGCACAGAACCTAAAGCCCATCCTGCCTCATTATATTTTTCATACGGTTAAACAGTAACAACACAATATTGCTTCTGACTAGGAATATTCCTGAACAGCTTGATGAACAGTAGGCTACATATCTTCGGGATGACCAAGGCCCAAACATTATATTGCAAGCTCTGCCATTCCACCTGTTCAAGTATCAACTGATGGCCACGTAAGAATATGGATACAGTCATGCAAGATATTAATGTCTCCTGCTAATATTATGGATTCTTTATTCAATGTTATAATAAAACATAGCTGCCATTAGTTAATCCCTTATATTTGTTCTGTTGGGCAGTTTATTGAGTATGGCTAAAAATCATTCATGTAAATGAAAAACGGATGGGGTCAAGGACATAATCGCCATCTTCCAATATCTCAGGGGCTGCCACAAAGAAGAGGGAGTCAAGCTATTCTCCAAAGCACCTGAAGGCAGGACAAGAAACAATGGGTGGAAACTAATCAAGGAGAGAAGCAGCCTGGAATTAAGGGAAAACTTCCTAACAGTGAGAAGGAGATTTTAAAGAAAAGGCTGGACAGCCACCTATCTGAAATGGCATAGGGTTTCCTTCTGAAGCAGGAGGTTGGACTAGAAGACCTCCAAGACCCCTTACAACTATATCATTCTATGTCTATGTTTATGCTGTCCATGGGAGACATGTTGGTGTCAAAGGTTGTGTTCTCCTAATTTGAGGTACTTGGAACCAAACCTGGACTAGATAGAAGCCTCCCCCCACCTCAAGTAGTTTGTTCTCTGTAAGGTGGGTCATGGAACTAGCCACATTAGTCTCTTTCTTTCAGGTACCACTCAAAATTCCCTGTTCTAAGTATCTTTGGAGTTGTGCATTGCTTTGTGATTCCACATACATTTCGATGTTGTTACCTTAGCTATTGTGCTCAAGGAATCAGGATCACCAGTTCTAGTTAAGCCAGTTTATTCTGATTGATCGATTGAAGGGTCTAATTAGGAAATGATGAAACTTTGTCTGTTTATTTATTAAACTTATATGTCAGCCATCTTGCCCTCCCCATAGCTATGGTTTTAAAACATTTGCTGTCTTCTTCCCTGGGCTCCTCTCCTACCTCAGCATCCCATGTAAAGCTGTTTCTCTTTTCTATACCCTTATTAAAGCAATAACTTGTTTGCTTCGCTCCAGGTTATAGATCATTTTCATTCTGGTTTGAAATTATTGATTCTTCATTCACGGGATAATCTTAAGAATATAGGATGTCCCATTAAGAAAGTTGAGAGTTCAATCCCAGGTAACAGCAGATGTTTCTCTCTCTTAGGGCGCAAAGAAAAAAATATCTACTGCGAACTCCACATAGGCATCAGGAAGAACATCTGGCCAATAAATGCCCAGCTCCATCCAGTTGCCCCGACTCTACCCCAAATTAAGGGATTAAAGGGTCATAAAAAGGGAGTTGGTAGTTCAGTGGATACTCTTAAGAATATAGGATCTGAAACCCAAATCCAATGATCTGACACTGTTATTTGTCCCTTGCTTCCTTTCCTGATTTCCTGTCTATCACACCCCAGAGAGAAAGCTGACTGGAGTCATGTGTTCATCTCTAATATTCGGCCCACGTGTGTAGGACCCACCTTGCCCTGTGCAGGCCACTTCAATCCCCATGGTGGGTCCTACACACGTGGGCCGAATATTAGAGATGAACACATGACTCCAGTCAGCTTTCTCTCTGGGGTGTGAGGCCACAGACAAAAGCTGCCTCCCCCTTTTTATTCCCTGTTACAGTGGGCGGTTACACAATGCATCACATGGTTACAAACAGCCAATGACAATGTTATTTCTTCAGCCAATGACAAGGCTACACTGGCAGGGCCACCCTGTGGCCAATGGATTCAAATCTTGGTACAACGTCCATCCACCTCTTAGCCCCCCTTATTTCCTGTCCCTAGGCCATATGGCCTTTGTCCTTTGTTCCAAAGCACATGGCATGTGGCTCTGCTGTGGCCAATGGATTCCACCTCTTGGCTCCGCCTCCATTTCCTGTTGCTCCAAAACAGCATGGTAAAGTCACATGGCACAGTCTCTTTGTCCCAAGCCTCTCCAAGCCTCATGCATCACAACATATTACAACAATTATTCTGACAGTCTAGCAATTAGTGAAACGATGCTTCACATCAGAATTGGAAAATTAATGTGGGCTGCTTATCTGTTTGTGTGGCTCGAAGCCCATATAAATGTAAAAGTAGCTGAGATTTGTGTTTGAAATGATTAATTCCAAACACATGGGAATATCTTCCCCCACCTCTCTCTTTCTCTCTTGGCATTTAGCTACATGTGTATAATTCAAGATTTTCCCTTCACCCTTAACTTATCCATATGTACATATCCCAAGCTTAGTTATTTATTTATTTAGGATGATTTCTATCCTTTGTTGCTGTTGTGCTTTACTAAAAATTTTATGCTGCACCAAACCAGAAAATGATTCTGAGACGCTTAGATTCCTAATTACAGGAGTAAAAATTAAAATACAGTTAAATCACTAGCATCAAGGCCATCAAATAGCATAGCATTAAAATCATAATCCAACCACTATATTCATCCCACTTGCTGCGGCCAATTCGCCTGGCCAACTTTCCTCAGGACAACACACTGCAGGACAAGAGTTACACTAATGTCGAAGAAATAATGAAATAGAATCATTAAAGAAAGGATGCCAAAGATTCTGTTCTGTTCCATTCCATTCTTTTTTGTTCTACTCTACTCCATTCCATTCTATTCTATTCCATATTCTCTATTCTATTCTATTCTATTCTATTCTATTCTATTCTATTCTATTCTATTCTATTCTATTCTATTCTGCATTTTCCATTCTATTCTATTCTATTCTATTCTATTCTACTCTATTCTATTCTGCATTTTCTGTTCTATTCTATTCTATTCTATTCTATTCTAGTCTAGTCTAGTCTACTCTACTCTACTCTACTCTACTCTACTCTACTCTACTCTATTCTATTCCGCATATTCTATTCTATTCTATTCTATTCTATTCTATTCTATTCTATTCTATTCTATTCTATTCTATTCTATTCTATTCTACTCTACTCTACTCTATTCCGCATATTCTATTCTATTCTATTCTATTCTATTCTATTCTATTCTATTCTATTCTATTCTATTCTATTCCATTCCATTCCATTCCATTCCATTCCATTCTATATTTTCTATTCTATTCTATTCTATTCTATTCTATTCTATTCTATTCTATTCTATTCTATTCTATTCTATTCTATTCTATTCTATTCTATTCTGCATTTTCTATTCTATTCTATTCTAGTCTAGTCTATTCTAGTCTAATCTATTCTATTCTATTCTAGTCTAGTCTACTCTACTCTATTTTATTCCGCATATTCTATTCTATTCTATTCTATTCTATTCTATTCTATTCTATTCTATTCTATTCTATTCTATTCTATTCTACTCTAGTCTAGTCTATTCCGCATATTCTATTCTATTCTATTCTATTCTATTCTATTCTATTCTATTCTATTCTATTCTATTCCATTCCATTCCATTCCATTCCATTCCATTCCATTCCAATTATTCCATTTCTATTCTATTCTATTCTATTCTATTCTATTCTATTCTATTCTATTCTATTCTATTCTGCATTTTCCATTCTATTCTATTCTATTCTATTCTATTCTATTCTATTCTATTCTGCATTTTCCATTCTATTCTATTCTATTCTATTCTACTCTATTCTATTCTGCATTTTCTGTTCTATTCTATTCTATTCTATTCTATTCTAGTCTAGTCTAGTCTACTCTACTCTACTCTACTCTACTCTACTCTACTCTATTCTATTCCGCATATTCTATTCTATTCTATTCTATTCTATTCTATTCTATTCTATTCTATTCTATTCTATTCTATTCTATTCTATTCTATTCTATTCTATTCTACTCTACTCTACTCTACTCTACTCTACTCTATTCCGCATATTCTATTCTATTCTATTCTATTCTATTCTATTCTATTCTATTCTATTCTATTCTATTCTATTCTATTCTATTCTATTCTATTCTATTCTATTCTATTCTGCATTTTCTATTCTATTCTAGTCTATTCTAGTCTAGTCTAGTCTAATCTATTCTATTCTATTCTATTCTATTCTATTCTATTCTATTCTATTCTATTCTATTCTGCATTTTCTATTCTATTCTATTCTAGTCTAGTCTATTCTATTCTAATCTATTCTATTCTATTCTAGTCTAGTCTACTCTACTCTATTTTATTCCGCATATTCTATTCTATTCTATTCTATTCTATTCTATTCTATTCTATTCTATTCTATTCTATTCTATTCTATTCTATTCTATTCTATTCTATTCTATTCTATTCTATTCTACTCTAGTCTAGTCTATTCCGCATATTCTATTCTATTCTATTCTATTCTATTCTATTCTATTCTATTCTATTCTATTCTATTCTATTCTATTCTATTCTATTCTATTCTATTCTATTCCATTCCATTCCATTCCATTCCAATTATTCCATTTCTATTCTATTCTATTCTATTCTATTCTATTCTATTCTATTCTATTCTATTCTATTCTATTCTATTCTATTCTATTCTATTCTATTCTATTCTATTCTTGAATTGTCCCATAGCGAGTTCTCCCATGACCAATTGGCCATGGTGAATTGTCCTGCAGTGAGTTGGCCATGGCCCTTCAAAAAAGGTCTGTTTTCAATTTATATCCAGGATAGCAGCAGGGATTCCATCTCCCTTTTTTCAGTACTGTTGCAAATTCAAATGGTCACTAAATGAATGGTAATAAGTTGAGGACTATGCGTCATTCATTTTCTGGGTTCGCCTAATACTATGAGTCATACCTGAATGAAATGGTACAGGGTTTCCTACTTGAGCATGGGGCTGAACTAGAAGACCTCCATGGTGCCTCCCAACTCTGTTATTCTGTTATACATCAACCAAATGGGAGGAGTCCATACAACAGGGAATATCTGCTGAGAGTCCTGACTCCAAGGAAGGTCATTATCCGGCACTCCAAGGGCAAACCTTTTCTCCGTGTACCTCTCTGTGGGAGAGATCTAGGTGTCATGGTGGACCACCATTTAAATATGAGCCAGCTGTGTGCTACAGCTGCTAAAAAAGCCAATGAAGTCCTAGGTTGCATCAACAGAGGGATAGTTTCAAGATCATGTGAACGGATAGTTCCACTTTATGCTGCACGGATAAGGCCATACATGGAATACTGCATCCAGTCCTGGTGGCCATGATACTGATAATGCTGAGACCCTAGAAAGATTGCAGAGAAGAACGACAAAGATGATAAGATGCCTGAAGGCTAAATCGTATGATGAATGGCTGAGGAAACTAGGTATCTCTAGTCCAGGGGTTCTCAACCTTGGCAACTTTAAGACTTGTGGACTTCAACTCCCAGAATTCCTCAGCCAGCTTTGCTGGCTGAGGAATTCTGGGAGTTGAAGTCCACAAGTCTTTTTTTTTTTTTTTTGAATATTTTTATTGACTTTTTTTCCCCCCCCAATTTTAACAGAAAAGAAAGCTAATCATATCAAATCTTAATATACAAATAAACAATCAACAACAAAACATAAATACAATTTCCAATACTTCTGATAATAATAACTCAACTGAAAATAAGCATCTCAAACAATTTACCATCATTCTTCCCCCTTCTTATCAGCTCACACTTAACTCATCCTTCAATCCACCAAAGGCCACCCAAACAACCCATTAGTAACAATAATTAATTATTCTTCCACCAACCCTAATTACAGCTAAAAAAAACATCATACCTAAAATTATGCGGCTTCCCAGAATGATTACAGGGTATAACAAAAGAAAGCCCCACTACATCAAACAAAATTATTATATGAACTTAACAAGAATTTTAAACTATATACTATCTCTTACTCAAAACACACACAAAAAAAAAAAAAAGGGGGAAAAAAACAAAAAAAAAACAAGAAAAAAAAACCATCTTATTAAAGTTAAACAAATAATATTAACCATAACAATATCAATAAATCCCTCGATTCAAGATAATAATAATGATATTAATAATAATAATTATATTCTTATTCAATTTAGTTTATCATAATATATCTTAGTATATATCATAATATAAACATCCTCTTCTAAACCTTACTTATAATATAAACAATCAACTCATCTTGTTAAGAATAATATTTATCATTAACTTCTAAACCGTCAATCTAAGTCAAATCTACTAAATTTAGTTTATAATAATATATCTTAAAATATCATTTAAACATCCTGGTTTGCAGCTTACCTATGAACTTATATTAATAATAATAATTATATTCTTATTCAATTTAGTTTATCATAATATATCTTAATATATCATCATATAAACATCCTCTTCTAAACCTTACTTATAATATAAACAATCAGCTCATCTTGTTAAAAATAATATTTATCATTAACGTCTAGACCATCAATCTAAATCAAATCTACTAAATTTAATTTATAGTAATATATCATAAAATATCATTTAAATATCCTATCTTACAGCTTGCCTAAAATCTAAATCTTTAAATCAACCCATTATCTTAGATTAACCTTAATTCTCTCATTTAATTATAAATTTCTTTTAATCAATCAACTTCTGGACTCTCTCACCTGACAAATAAACCTCCATAATAAAAACAAATTATTTATAGCATTTCTAACTTACATTCAAACCTAATATCACACCTAGAATAATTCCTTACATACAATTTTAAATTTTCATTACTTCAAGCGAACTCTAGGTTTCTTTTTCAACCAAATAAAAGGCCATAACAAGGCCACCCTTCCAACTACCGGTAATAAGTCTCTCTTCTGTATTTCTTCAGCCCCGTAGCTAAGTTGCTTGTTGAATTGAGTCTTCCTTTCTTGAATCATATCCTCTTGTTTTACATAAATAAACTGTTCATCAAACAACATCCATTTCGTTTTATAGTCTAATTGCTTCATAAAGTAGAACAATGCCTCTCTTTTGTCAATTAAATCATCTTCTTGCTGCCCAGCTAGACAGAATTCCCCTTCTTGAAACAAAACCTCTTGCTCGCTATAAACAAACTTTTCATCTAACAAAATCCATTTGTCATCTTCATTCTCAAAACCCTCCTCTCTTCCCTGTTGAACTTCTTTCTCTTGTGTTATGTAGTAATCATCTCCATATGCAGATTGTGAAATAAATTGTTCAACAGTAGGTTGTACATCAATTTCATTTGGAGGAAGGAGTTTAGCTAATTTCAAAAATACTTCTGTCAAAGCCTCTTTCACAAATGCTTTAAACTCTTTAACCTCTTGCGCAAAAGTCTTCTGTGTTTCAGACCTTTTTTCATAAAATTCATCAGTAAAATCCAACTTAGATTTAGCATTTGGCTGTATATTCCACTCCATTTTAAATTTCAAATCACAGCCGTCTCTCTAGCTGCGCTTGAGAGAACAAGAAGAGAGAGAAAAGTAACAGATTCCACTTTCACTTTCCAGCACTTTCCCTAACAATGAGAACAGTGAAAGCTAAACGCCATCTTAAAACATTGTTGATTGAAGACGTTAGAAATGTATAACCAAGAAAAAAAACAATAAAAATACTTGCAAACCATTTGAACTCCTGTAGTCATTCAGCCTGCTTATAATCTCTTCAGTGTTAAATCTTAAAAAAAAAGCAGAAGTGGTCGCGGCGTCTTTTTCTGCCTGAAGACAGAAGCGTCTCTGGATAGGAGCGTCCTCCGGAGCTATAGGGAGCTCACTCTTAATCCCTGAAAGCTTCTTTTCCAGGGATTTAAGAAGGCTCAACCTTACTCCCGATGCTCTTCACCTCTCCTTTGCCCGGAGAGGGGATCTTTCACCGCGAAAAAACAGCTGATGTGCGCTGTTTTTCGCGGCTTTACACATCCAGATGACGGAGTCTCACAAAGGAGACCCTGCGGCGCCAGCGGAGCCACTGGAAGCCCGAAGTCCACAAGTCTTAAAGTTGCCAAGGTTGAGAACCCCTGCTCTAGTCTAATGAAGAAAAGGACTAGGGATGATCTGATAGGGTCTTCCAGGACTTGAGGGGCTGTCACAAAGAAAAGGGGATTGACTTATTAGGGCAGGGGTCTCCAATCTATGGTCTGCGGCCTTGTACCAGGCTGTGGCATGTTGGCCACTGGGCCACGGGAATAGCTGGCGAGCCCCCCCCCCTCTACTCATGGTAGCACCACTGTGCAGGTGCTAGTAGCCTCGGTTGCACATACACAGTGCACTAGCACCGCCATCAGTGTCATGCAGGCACCAGCAGCCCATTTGCGCATGCACATGCGTGGCCTGCTTGCACATGCACTAGCACTGCCACCATGCACACACCTGTTTGCACATGTGCATGCAGGCTGCACACATGCACATTTCTCTGCTCCTCCCTTTCCTTCCAGGCCCTCAAGCTGGAAAGATTGGAGAGCTCTGTAGGGCAGGACAAGACACAATGGATGGAAGTTTGTGAAAGAAGGATCCAACCTAGAAGTAAGGAGAAATTTTCTAACAGTGAGAACAATTAGCCAGTGGAACAGCTTGTCTCCAGAAGTTGTGGGTGCTCCATCGCTGGAGGTTTTCAGGAAGAGATTGGACAATCATTTGTCCAGAAGAGGGCATAGGGTCTTCTGCCTGAGCAGGGGGTTGGACTAGAAGACCTCCAAGGCCCTTCCAGCCCTATGATTCTATGCTCTATATATTGCTCACTCTCTCATTTGGAATTGTTATTGTGATTACTGTAGCTATTGTGATCTCGTGGCTTAGGCAACTGTATCTTGTTCAGAAAATCAATGTGAAAGCTAACTATGACAAGATGTGTACACCCAGATGCTGTAGTCCTAACCAGGAATTGGGCATGATGGACAACCTAAGCCAGGATATTATCTTAGAAGGGAAGAAGGAATTGCCAGCTGTTTGTAGAAGCACAGCTGTTGAACAATTCTCTGCTCTGCATCAAACCCATCTCATTTCAGCACCACAGAGGGATTTTTCACACAGTAAGAGAAAGAACACACTATTTCCCCCCCCCCCCCCGTTTCTCTGAATTATTGGATAAGAAATGATGCTTCGTGCACATTACACTGGGGGCCCTCAGTGTCAACATGTGATAAGAAAGTGCACTCTGTTGTACACAAACTGCCACTTCCTATATCCCACACTTATTTTCTCCTCAGTATCTTACCCGCTTGCACAATCTCAATTTATTTCAAAAGTTTTGAAAGGGGATATTGGTATCTATTTACTGTATGCATTATACATTTGATATATTCTTCTCCAAGCATCCCAGAAGTCTCTTGTTGAGGTATGAAATCTGCTTTGCTTCAGAAAGAGGAATGTTGCATTGTAAGCTAGATAATACATCTCGCTGGTGTCCAACTTTTCTGTGGTCTCTCAACTTGGTCAACTTCACAGGAAAAACCCAACATCTCGGAGGAAATCAGAGCTTCTTAGATTTCATGCTCTGTGACTGGTGGAGCAGCCAGGAGAGAAAAGTATCATTAGATACTTCCATCTGGGACATCTTAAGGTAGAGACCTTGACACTTGAGCAGAAGCCAAGGCTTGATTAAGCAAATGGACAGGAGTTTGGGAAAAAGCTCTAATATCTCTCTTTGGGGTTTTTTTAAAGCTATGCTAAGACCTTTTTAGGGTTTCCACTAGAATTTTAATGCATTTTGTGATGCAAAATGGCAGAAACTGAACCAGTCATTTTTAACAATCATAGTTAGAAGAGCTGAAAAAAAGAGGATGAAAAAGTTGCCTATCTCTGTGCTATGGGATGGGATCTTGGTGGTGAGTTACAAGTAACTTTGCTATGTTGTCCTGCTTGCATGTAGACAAGAGCCTTCTCCATAGAGTTTGCAGTCTGATTGTCTGAATCTAATTAATCAATGGTATTAAATATATCAAATCATATTCTCCCTTCAAGAACTTAATGCAATCCTCAGAATACAGGGTGAATCCACACAAAATGCTAAATTACAAAACAGAATTGCTGGGTCCTCAAAACCTGCTGTGCCATCTGCTATCCCTTTCTATGTGTGTGTGAGAGAGATATATACACATAGCTACACACATACGCTAAGACAGCAGCTGATTCCCCATAACCCCCATAACCACAAACTCCCCAACTCTTTTAACTTAGCTTAGTATGTTGTACAAACTCTATTATACCAACTGCTGTCAATCTTTAATATGCACCAGTCCTTCAGATACTTACTACTGCAAATAATTAACACTTACTGAGATCACCATCCACCTTATTCATAACTCAAATAGAAAAGTCAAAGTAATTGCATACTAATAATTAATCCAATATCTCCAAATTAATTATTTCAGTTATTAGATTTGCAGTCAGCTCTGGGGCCCACAAGGGCTTCCAGCGTAGCTAAGACATGACAACAAAACAATATCTCAACAATTCAGCATGTAATGACTGAAACCAACACCATACACCCTCAAGGACATCCAGTTCAGTTGTGCAGTCTCCAGACAAAATAGTAATGATAACTGGAAAAGGCAGAGGAAATATGGAAGCTGTCTATTTCATCTGTGAAGCCACTAGCCTAATCTTACCTCCAAAATCAAGACAGAGCTCTCCAGAAAAGAAATGACTAATAATAGACTAGAAAAGAACATTTCTCTGAGGACAGGTAATTCAGCGTATAAGCCACACATCAAAGATGAATAATAGAACACTGCCTAAGCAATATTAAAGAAAAGGCACATGCCTAAATTCAGCAATATAGCTTTGCTCAAAGGTTACATTTGTGGCACTGTGAGGGGGTTATTAAAGGCAGGAGAGAGTAAACTTGTCTTATTTTTTCCTCCATTATCTCTTCTGCTTTTCCTCTAGGAAGACCCAGTTTGTTGGGGACAATATGCTGACTGTAGAGATGGCCGTAAAGCACTGTGAAGCGGTATATAAGTCTAAGTGCTATTGCTATTGCAGTGTTTCTCAACTTTACCCACCTTAAGATGTGTGGACCTCAATTCCCAGAATTCTGAGAGTTGAAATCCATCCATCTTAAAGTTGCCAAGGTTGGGAAACATTGCTCTATTGCCTTTAGAAATCAGGAAATGTTCTAGAGATGAAATTCAGTTTTTATATATATAAATTATGGGCCCAATTGCTTGGTATATGCCTCTTTCTGGGAAGGTGGATTGAAACCTGGAAGAATCCATTGGAATGAAAACACCTGCACGCATGACTCCATCAACAAACTGTCAGTCGCCCGCTAATAGTTATTTATTTAATTGCCGCTGGTGAGACTACAACATACTTGATTTCATTTTTCTGTGACATAGAGAAGTTTTCAGAGCATTTAGTTTTGATTATATTATCCTCATCATTACAACTGGTACCATATCTGGTGGAATAATATACGTAGACCAGTTAAGGTGACCTTGATCTGCTTGGACAAGTCACATTCTTTGAACATTGAGGGTATATTTTGAGCCTTCTCGTAGCAGGATGTCATTTTAATATTTTTCTCAGAAGTTCTACTTCTAGTTATGAGATTCATAACTAGAACTAGAACCGCTGAGAAAAATATTAAAATCAGTCAAGGCAGGTTAACCAAAATTTTTCTTTCAGTTGTTGGACAATTTTAGGGCTTCTGAGCACAATAGAAACAGAAAAATGGCAATTTAAGAGAATACCCTCACTTTTTTGAAAGACGTGGAATAGATATGATATACATTTCAAACAATTTGGCTACTAAGTTTTCAAAAGTACAGATATTATCAAGGATTTTTTTTCCAGATCATAATCCTATGTGTTTTGTTTCGAAAAGGAAATCCAGTTCTTTTTAGGTGGATGTTAATGAAATGTTGTTACAGGAAGAATAGTGGAGGATTATAAAAAGAAATGAAAGTATTTTTTTAAAAAAATAATAGTTTGGACAAAGGCACTGATTTAAGAATGGTTTGGGAGACAAATAAAGTAAAACATTCAATACATTTGTGCTGCATGTCAAAAATAATTTGGCAAATATATTTCAAAATAATTTTTATTTCTTCTCTTGGTATTGTTACACTTCCCCCCCAGTAGCAGCCATGTGATATTTGAAAGGATATGGCTACTTTAAAGACTGATGATACATTTTCTATGGGCCGAGAAGCACTTTTTTAGACCTAAATTTGTGGCCTTGGACAAATTTACTTTTCAAGTAGGTTTAGGCCACTTGGATGGATTGTGATCTGTCCAAGGTCCTGATAAACAGTTTCTGTCAGAATCCAATTATATTTCATCTCTAGTTATCGACTATGGAAAACCCCATTTCTGCCCTCTCTGGACTCTGTCATATGATGAAGGGGAAGGGGGTGAACAAAGGGGTTTCATGGCCCTCACTTCCTTCGTACAACTTCAAAGGGATTGAATGTGGATACCACCAAAAGGACTAACCATAACAATGGGGCCATCAGCTTTCATCTACTCACCTCTGAAGTCTCCCTTCTGCCGGCAGTGAGGAAAAAGGGGGTGGAAATGTAACACCTGGGATTGTCACTGGAAGGATGGTGGGGTGGGGTGGGGACGCTGAGAACCCCTTAAAACCTTGAACCGTGGGGCTTGGCCCCCAAGTCCTGTCTAGAACACCTGCAACCATTTTATCTTAATAAAGATGCCTGTTGGAAGAAATATTCCAAGAGTTCTGTCTTCTTAAGATGCAAAGTGGGGTGGGTCCTTACATTTTCCTTATCTTGTTTGGGGGGTATCAAGCACTCTTAAATGGAGCTCTCTAAGCAGTTCCCTTTATTGTCCCTCATCAGTAGAATAGAAATAGAAATAGAAATAGAATAGAATAGAATAGAATAGAATAGAATCTGGAATGGAATAAAATATAGAATAGAATAGAATAGAATAGAATAGAATAGAATAGAATAGAATAGAATAGAATAGAATAGAATAGAATAGAATAGAATAGAATAGAATAGAATAGAATAGAATAATAGTATAGAATAGAATAGAAAATAAGAATAGAATAGAATAGAATAGAATATTAGAATAGAATAGAATAGAATAGAATAGAATCTGGAATAGAATAGAATAGAATAGAATAGAATAGAATAGAATAGAATAGAATAGAATAGAATAGAATAGAATAGAATAGAATATGGAATGGAATGGGATAGGATAGGATAGGATAGGATAGGATAGGATAGGATAGGATAGGATAGGATAGGATAGGATAGGAGTTGGAAGGGACTTTGGAGGTCTTCTAGTCTAACCCCCTGCTTAGGCAGGAAACCCTATACCATTTCAGACAAATCTTGCCAAATTAAAGCAGACTACCTTACACCAAAAACTAAGACTCATTAGGGAGGAGTCTTCTTCGTTTTCTTTCTCCCCCACAAACTGTTGTCTTTTGCTTGACTGGAATGCGCTCCCTCCCTCCTGAGAATCCAGGCTACAGATAGTCCTCTATTTACAACCATTCATTTAGCTGACCATTCGAAGTTCTACAGCACTAAAAAAAGTGATTTATGACCATTTTTTACACTTGTGACCATTGCAGCATCCCCAGGATCGAGTGATCAAAATTCAGACGCTTGGCAACTGACTCACCTTTATGATGGTCGCAGTGTCTCGGGGTCACGTGATTCCCTTTTTGCCACTTTCTGACAAGCAAAATCAGTGGGGAAGCCAGATTCACTCAACAACCATGTTACTTAGCAACTGCAGTGATTCACTTAACAACTGGGGCAAGAAAAGTCATAAAATGGGACAAAACTCACTTAAACAACTGTCTTGCTTAGCAATGGAAATGTTGGGCTTAGCTGCAGTCATAGGCCAAGGATTACCTGCATATTCTATCAGGTCTTAATGTGGCTTCGGCAAAAGGCAGGACAAGAAGCCAGCTATCATGGTTTGAAAATTATGGATTTATGGATTAGTGTGTTAGGTGAACCCAACCAGGCTTATTCAATAAACCATGGACTACACACTATGGCTTAGTACATTATGTGAACCCAATGTTTAACACACCAGAGCAGGGGGCATATCACTGCAAAATATAGATCTAGGCCAGCGGTTCTCAACCTGTGGGTCGCAACCCCATTTGGGGTCGAACGACCATTTCACGGGGGTCGCCAAACAACGCAGTCCGCCATTTCCCCCCCCCCCTTTTCCTTAGCTGTGCTACTCCCTCTTATTCTATTGGCTTTTGAAAGCCAATAGAATAGACTGTCTTGAATAGAGTCTAATTCTATTGGCTTTCAAAAGCCAATAGGAATTGTCCAGGCTGTCTCTGCCCTGCTGAGCCTGCCAAAAGTCCCAGTCTGCAAACGGTGCTGCAAGTTGTCTGCAGCGAAGGCGAGCAGTCTGGAAGTTTCCACCCCTCCCTGCTGAGCAACTACTAAAAATGTAAGTAAAAGAGGGCCAGGGGTGGGAGGTGGGAGGCCAGCGGGCACAGGGAGGGTTGCTGGCACACATGGGGCCCAGCTGGTGGTTGCCCTGCGCCGTCGCTGCTCCTTGCCAGCTACGCCTCGGCCGGCGCAGGGGGCGGCACCACGCATGCGCGGCGCTCCTGGGCAGGGAAAGTCCTTGACTTATGACTGGTTGGGAAGTCCTCAACTTACGACTGGTTGGGTAGTCCTCGACTTACGACCGGTTGGGGCCATGGCATTAAAAAGGTTGAGAACCACTGATCTAGGCAGAGCTACTCAAATTGACTTAACATTGCTCCTAACTGTTGTATCTGGCCCTTCTCAGCTTAGTAAAGTCCACAGGAATATTTCTTTAAGAGTTTTATTTAACACAATTCAAGAGATTCACTTCAAAGCAAGCTGCTGGCATTTTGTTTGCGGAACGGCCAAATCTGATTTATTTACATTCAGCTTAAACATGCTCTCCCCCCTTCCAATAACTCACTCTTTATCTCTCAGGTTGTTCAAGACCTCATTAATCTTCCGTACATTCCAAAAACACCAGAAAACTGAGTTCAAACGAACTCCTCAAGGTATCAGGCTACTCCTTGATATTAACGTTGCTCGTGACAAAGAATTAGTCCCTCCTTCACCTTCTAATATAGTTTCCGATACGTCACTTCCCCCATGGCTTCCTTTTTCCACGTAACTGAGACCTCCGCCTATCAAACCTTCGGAATCTCGGATCAAGCCATATATTTTCCTGTTCCAAGTCTGACTCTCCGCTTTGAGAGTCTGACCCAGACTGCATGCAAATCTCCTCCCTGTCTGTCTCTGCTGCCGGGAGGGGAAAGCACCCAGAGGGGCCTGGTTGCTCCTCCTCATCCTCTGACATTTCCCAAGCTGGTCTAGAGACACCCACAACACTAACTGGCACAGATTAAAGTGAATAAGCTTCCATCCAAACTCAAGCAGGGAAAAGATTTCAGAATCCAGTGATTCAGATAGTCCTGGACAGAGAAAGGATTGTACAATCTGTGGAGATGACAAGCGTTCACCTTAAATCTTGGAGAACAGGCTCCTAGGTACAAGCAAATGCAATGAAGACTGACAATCTCTGACCCTAATTTTTATTTCGAGTAGCTCAGCTGTTCTAAGATGGACCCACACCTGGCAGAGCTGATCGTTGCAAGCATCTTATCTCTGAATGGACCTTCCCCAAGTCCTTCCTCTCTCTGTCTCTCTCTGTCTCTCTGTCTGTCTCTCTGTCTCTCTCTTTCTTTCTGTAGCCCACAATGATTTACATGTTTGTTTACTCTGAGCTACATTCATCTGAGTCATGCAACACCCTTTCCTGCTAGTAGATTACGATGAATTCTGAAGCAGCATTTCCTACAAGAAAAAAATCTGGCGTTACAAATATTTTAGATGACATCCGAAACCCCTGGGCTGAATCTTTCAGTTTGCCTTCCATCCCCTAATGTTATATTTTCTCTCTCTCTTTGGCTTTCTCTACTATCAGTGAATTTTGTTGGAAAGCAGCAAAATGACTGATACTGGACCACTGAAAGGGGAGTTTAAGGCTGTGGAAAAGGGCAAGAATATTTCCATATCACACTGAATGTAGTGCTTGTTAGCTCATGGAAGCCTTGCAAAGATTCCTAGAATTGATGGACTCTCACCCGATCCGCTTTCATAGAATCATAGAATCATAGAATCGTAGAGTTGGAGGGGACCTCCCGGGTCATCAAGTCCAACCCCCTGCTCGAGGCAGGATTCCCTAAACCATCCCAGACAGATGGCCATCCAGTCTCTGCTTGAAGACCTCCATCGAAGGGGAGCTCACCACCTCCTGTGGCAACCTGTTCCACTGGTCGATCACCCTTACTGTTAGAAATTTTTTTCTAACATCTAATCTGAATCTTTTCCCCTGCAGTTTCATCCCATTGTTTCTAGTCCTTCCTTGGGCAAGTGAGAACAGGGCTGATCCCTCTGCACTGTGACAGCCCTTCAGGTATTTGTAGACAGCTATCATGTCTCCTCTCAGTCTTCTTTTCTGTAGACTAAACATTCCTAATTCCTTTAACCGTTCCTCATAGGACATGGTTTGTAGACCGTTCACCATCTTGGTAGCTCTCCTTTGAACCTGCTCCAGTTTGTCAGTGTCTTCCTTGAACTGGGGTGACCAGAACTGGACACAGTACTCCAGGTGAGGTTGGGCCAAGGTAGAGTAGAGGGGAATAATAACTTCACGTGATCTGGACTCTATGCTTCTCTTGATACACCCCAGGATTGTGTTTGCCTTTTTTGCAGCTGCTTCACACAGTTGCCTCATGTTCAATCGATGATCCACTAGGACACTGAGCTCCTTTTCACATGTACTGCTGCTCAGCTGGATTCCTCCCATACTATATGTGCTTTTTTCATTTTTCTTACCCAGATGTAGTACCTTGCATTTTTCCTTGTTAAATACCATTTTATTAGTTGCAGCCCATTGTTCGAGTTTCTCTAAATCTTTTTGAATCCTTTCTCTCTCTGCTCTGGTGTTTGCAATCCCTCCTAGCTTTGTGTCATCTGCAAATTTGATCAGTTTCCCCTCAATTTCTTTGTAAGATTGTTTCACACCTTTTTTAGTATTGTGCACTGCCCAGAGTTGCTATGGGGTTGGGAGCCTTATAAATTTAATAAATTAATAAACCAATGATCATCCATACAGGATCATCCATACAGTCTGAAATAGTCCACCTTGGCTTAATCTTCTCTGATGCTGTCACAAGCTACTTTCATCATCTCCAGCCAGTACTGTTAACTTTCCAAATCTACATAATCTTTGGTGATATTCATACAAGGTACTAAGCCATGCTTGAATTAATCTTGGTTTACAGAAATAAAGTACCATGTTTGGATTCACACAACAGCCCCACCCAAAAGCAAGCTTAAAGTGTTCAGTGAACTCTCCATTTTTGCTGGCTTCACATGTCGTGCCAAACCAATCAAAGAGGAGGATCAAGTGGGACATGGCAACCGTCTTCCAGTACTTGAGGGGATGTCAAGAGAAGAGGGGGTTGACTTGTTCTCCAAAGAGAAGAGGGGGTTGACTTGTTCTCCAAAGAGAAGAGGGAATTGACTTGTTCTCCAAAGAGAAGAGGGAATTGACTTGTTCTCCAAAGAGAAGAGGGAATTGACTTGTTCTCCAAAGAGAAGAGGGAATTGACTTGTTCTCCAAAGAGAAGAGGGAATTGACTTGTTCTCCAAAGAGAAGAGGGAATTGACTTGTTCTCCAAAGAGAAGAGGGAATTGACTTGTTCTCCAAAGAGAAGAGGGAGTTGACTTGTTCTCCAAAGAGAAGAGGGAATTGACTTGTTCTCCAAAGAGAAGAGGGAATTGACTTGTTCTCCAAAGAGAAGAGGGAATTGACTTGTTCTCCAAAGAGAAGAGGGAGTTGACTTGTTCTCCAAAGAGAAGAGGGAATTGACTTGTTCTCCAAAGAGAAGAGGGAATTGACTTGTTCTCCAAAGAGAAGAGGGAATTGACTTGTTCTCCAAAGAGAAGAGGGAATTGACTTGTTCTCCAAAGAGAAGAGGGAATTGACTTGTTCTCCAAAGAGAAGAGGGAGTTGACTTGTTCTCCAAAGAGAAGAGGGAATTGACTTGTTCTCCAAAGAGAAGAGGGAGTTGACTTGTTCTCCAAAGAGAAGAGGGAATTGAGACCTCTTCTCCAAAGAGAAGAGAGAATTGACTTTTTTAAGTAGCTCAAGCAAGGCTGATTAAATTTTGTGAGCTTCGGGAATAGAAATGAAAAATGTCCCCCACTCAAAAACAGATTCAGTCTACTGTGGGACAAAATGGCAAAAATTCTGGAAGTTTAAACTCAAGGCTTCTGGAAAGCACCAAACAGTTTGATAATCTCATGGCCATTTTTATGCCATTGCTGCATGGATGAAACATGCTATTCCCAAAGAATAAGTGTTTGTGCATTGCTATTTTTAGACAACTTTGCTGTCTCTGTAAGAATCCATTGCAAATATGTAAAATTAGGCACTGTAAGAAAAGGATACAGCAAATTCATTGGCAGCTGCTAATGCAGAACTATCATTTGGGAAGTCTCAGATGTGATGTTGATTGAGGAACAGTGTGTAAAGTTATGGGCAATCAGTCAGATGTGAGCATGAAGTGGATGGACTCAGATGAGAAAGCCAGGAGTTAGTTAAAATGGACTAGATATGCAAATTACTAAAACAATATCCAAACTTCCTTTGAACTGGAAAAGGGGGAGATTGGTTGGCTATTCTTGAATCCCTGTAATGTTTCCCTGGTAGTTTCCCCAAAAATCTCTATTAGTAATTCAGAAACTGAAGGAATATCATGATTCTTCCTTTATTTTCCACAAGCCTAATTTGGCTTGGCAAGCTAATAGAAAAAACACAGACCAAAAAGAAGTAAACTGCCACGTCTAAAGTAAATTAAGCCTTTAGGATTTTTTTTTAAATGCCATGAGGACAGTATGATTAATTGTTAGAAAACTGCATGCATGGACTCCCTTGCTAAAGGGAGCTAAAAGCTTTTCGGGGTCCTTGGTGCTCTCTGGTCTTGATTGCTTTTTGCAGACATTTTGTTACCCAAACTAGGTAGCATTATCAGTGCTAGAAGAGAGAGGGGTTTGCAGAGAGGAGGAGGAGGAGGAGGAGGAGGAGGAGGAGGAGGAGGAGGAGGAGGACAACTGTGGGGTCCTTGATGTTCGCTTGTTTTTTTTTCTTGCAGATGTTTCATTACCTAAACAAGGTAACATCATCAGTGTTAGAAGGGAATAAGGTTTGGGTAATGAAACATTTGGAAGGAAACCAGCCAGCTCAGAGAGCACCAAGGACCCCTCATTTCAGCCCTGAGCTACAAATATTCTCCTTTATTGGTGCTAAAGGTTTTGCTGGATTTGCCCAAAGTAAGAGAGAAAGCCCACTAAAACAGCAAGACTTAATCTTTTATCTTCCTTGCCAAACTAATAGCATTCGGAATGTCTTTCAAACCCATCACAACTCAAAGATATAAAAATAAAAACCTAGTCTGATCTAGGAAGGGGAGTTTGTCCATTTTACGGTCAGCATCTCACTTTAACAATCCAAAGTCCTCTTGATTAAAGACAGTTGCCTCATAGAATTTCCAGGAACAAATGGCCAGGAATTCTCTCAATATTCAGCTTATGCCTCTGATTGCATCACAATTGCAAGATTCCTTATGATCATCCAGGGTGCGCCTTCTCTACGCTCCCCCCCCAAAAAACACAATCACCACGAAGCTTATGTGTCCATGCATGCACCTCAGCACATATGTGCATGCCACACAGATGGGGAGGCCCATAATCCAAACTTACTCACGCATTTCCTGATGGATGGGAAGGAGGCTAATAAAACACGCCAGGGGGGGGGAAATGATAATGATAATCTAAAGAACAACTAGTGCTCATATTTGGGTCAACAGACACTCTTTTCACTCCATATATAGAGGTGTTTTAAAATGTTCACTGGATGAGTTAGAAGAATAATGCCCAGCCTGCTTCTACTTAACAGATTCATAGCTTTCAACTCGAGAGGACTCACAGGGAGAACAGACAAGCTTGCCTTGCTCACTTACTGAATCCTGTTTTGTTCGGATAACAAAAAGCTAAATTTTGAAACCCTTGTTGAGTGTTTCTTACAGCAAAAGGAAGGAGGTGTCTCATAAGTCCCTTTTGTGTAGAATGGTATGGAAGACACATTAGCTTCTTCATAGGTGCAGCTAGAGATCACCAAGAAGAATATTTTGAATTTATACAGCTTTTTCCTCTTAAGAATGAGGCGAGAAAGGGGGGGGGAGAAAAGAAAGAGGCAGGAAACGTGGAGGATTTGCTCTCAGGAAATCTGGGGTGGGGGATCTCAGTCTTGCTACATTAAAGCTTGCTGAGTGAGAGCAAAGCTTAGCATCCCATCTCAGCTGCTCGGTTATGTCTTGAAACAAGTTATATTTAAGTTTCACCTGACGGAGCGTTTTGTTTGGCTTCCCGTTGCTCTGGCCAGCCAAGAGGCACTTAAGCAAAAGTAATTTGGTGGCCACAGTGGAAACAGGCAGAGAGGATCTAATCAAAGACAAGAAAAAAAATTCATCCCAGACCTATCTGGTAATGTCAGAATCCAATTACATTTCATCTCTAGTTATCGACTATGGAAAACCCCATTTCTGCCCTCTCTGGATTCTGTCATACGATGAAGGGGAAGGGGGGTGAACAAAGGGGTTTTATGGCCCTCACTTCCTTCGGTACAATTTCAAAAGGGACTGAATGTGGATACCACCGAAAGGACTAACCGTAACAATGGGGCCATCAGCTTTCATCTACTTTCATCACTTAATTAAATGGCAATTTTGGTGGCCATCCATAAAAAAGGACATAGAAAGTTACGTGGCCAGCTGCCCAAAGTGTGCAACTGCAAAGAGGTAGCAAGGGAAATCACCCAGACTGTTACAAACAGTGGCAAATCCCTCAGCCCCCTGGAGGGAAATAGCCATGGATTTTATAGTGGAATTACCAGAAAGCAATGGGAATACTGTTGTCTGGATGGTCATGGACTTGTTTTCCAAACAGGTGCACTTTATCCCTTGCCAAAAAATTCCCACTGCAAAAGCCTTAGCGAAACTTTTCATCCAGCACATTTACAGATTGCATGGGGCACCCCAACGCATCATCTCTGATAGGGGAGTGCAATTTACGTCTGCATTTTGGAAGGAATTTTTATCCCTCTTAGGGACCACTCAGGGACTGACATCTAGCCATCATCCACAAGGGGATGGACAAACAGAACACTGTCACTCAGTACTTGAGCAATATTTAAGATGTTTTATTAAATTTCAGCAAACAAATTGGACGGGCCTACTCCCTTTCTCAGAAGTTGCCTACAATAATGCAGTCCACTCCAGCACAGGTTACACTCCTTTTCAAATAGCCACCGGTCAAAGTTTCAACCCCATGCCGGAATTAACCCCAAACGAACCGGCGATCCCATCACTGAAAGAATGGATAGAACAATTACAAAACACCTGGCCAATAGTTAGAAAAGCACTACATGAAGCTAGGCAGGCATACAAAGCACAAGCCAATAAAAAAAAGGTTGAGCCTACACCATTCATTATAGGAGAAATGGTGTACTTATCTACAAAATACCTAAAGTCCCTACAACCCTGTAAAAAACTTGGACCAAAATATATAGGGCCTTTTCCAATTAAAAGAATCATAAACCCAGTAACAGTAGAATTAGAATTACCCAAAAATCTCAGGCAAATACA